>BDJD01008314.1:20502-45147 GCA_002564525.1 Rosa multiflora | reverse complement strand
CTAGTCCCTTCAGATAGTGCACTATTATACTCTTAGGAAGGGTGCTTACTTTGAGTATACATGCCTTGGTAGTGTCCTTGGTATGCTGCGGCTTACCCGTGCTTTGGGATTATGGCCCTAGCACGTGGATTTATGATTTGATACCAGTCAACCTGGTTTTCCCGTGTTTTGGTATTATGGACCCTAACACGTGGATTTGTGATTTGTTACCAGTTAATCTGAAAATTCACTAAAAAGAGAAGGTGTTATGTGAAATTGATCAAATATCTATCCATGATATATTTTGAATATGTGAAGGTGTTGGTAAAAAGTAAATCAAGCATGTGTTACTTTAATGTTATTTCACATATTAATGATGCAATATTTGCTGATTGAGTTTTAAAAGAGAGTATCGAAAAATACATATTTATATGTTTATGTGATTTTTGGAATTACCTTGTGAGTGTGTTGATTGTTTACCTGAGTTATAATAACTGTAATTAAATAAATCAACAGTTCTTTCTTGTTTACTCACGAGCTTTGCAAAAAGCTTACTGGGTTTGGTGTTGTTGCAATCCCGGTACACTATTCAAATTGTGTAGCGGATAATCTCACAGGTTAGGAGAATCAGGGCAGTGATCGTGCAGTTTAGAGAATTAGTATTAGATTTACAGCATTTGTTTTGTGAGGAGAATTATACTCATTGAGTTTTACAATTTGATTTGGTGAGAGTGTGCTGTAATAAGTAGCTCGAGGATTTGGTTTATGTAATATCAAGAGGTGTAATTAGTGGTTGTTTCTGAGAGAAAAATTCAGAACGTTATTTGTATTGTTATTAGTCATGTTCCAGATTTGAATCCTTATTTCAAAATTCGGGGTGTGACAGTTTGGTATCAGAGCGTAAGGTGCATATTCAATGATTTGTCAATACCTTCCGAGTGATGGCCCGACTGCAGCGGATCCCCATCGTGTGCTCTTCGGTATTGATCAAGTCATTGGTATGTAAGAGTGTAGAACTCATTTAGGACGTTAGGTCGTATTAGGAGTTATGAAATACCTCGGTGTGTTAGCATATTGGTGATTAGGTACTTGTATTGACTTATGCTATGTTTGAGTGTTGTACAAGTTTAACCACGTATTGCTTTGCTTCCAAAGTAATGGACAGATTGGGAAGCAAAATTAAGGATTGAGGTAGACCCTTAGGTTGAGGTCTAGTCTTATATAGGAACATGATCTTTCTATGGAGACAGTTGAGGATGAGGTGTAAGTATTAGAGGTTGAGCTGCCTGTTCCACTAGTGGTTGATGTGATTTATTCTATTCTTAGGTTGAAATGGTGAAAATGTTGAGGATTTAGGAGTAGTTGGAAATAGAATTGATCTCACAACTCAAGATGATAGAAGTGTGAGATATTATGAGATAGAGTTCTCAAGACTAATGGTTTAATGGATTCTAACTTTAGCAAGGTGTAAGGAATAGAGGTGCCTTATTAGCCTTAAGATTTTTCTTACTAAGGCGAAGTGTGATACTAGAGGACCTAATCCCTTGATGTATTGTGACAGGATGTGCTTGATGTCTATAATAGACTTTTGCGTGTGACTTCTTTTGTAAAATGATGTTCTATGTGGTATGTTGCATGATGCATTTTTCATTATTAACAGATGATTCTTTTACCACTTTGTTAGTGTTTGGGAAATAGAGCTAATACTTTAAGCTCCTCTTAGAAAGATGCCAATTATGAAAGATGTGTGCAGCATAATTTGCTAAGGTTTTGAAAGAGCAATGGGTGACCAAGGTTCGACCCATGGTGTCGTTGTTGGTTTGTTTTTAAAGAAGGACTACCACATTCATTCAGTCTTATTACAAGTCAGAAGTGAAATAAGGTTATTGTCCATGCCAACAAATGCTTTCGAAAAGGGAACTATATATTAACTCAGTGAATCATAAATAAATCTTCGAAAGCATAACTCAAGAAAATCTCGATAATACTATCATGCTCAAATATTCGATAAATCATTCATACTCGTATATTATCATATAAATCGATATTTGAAAAACATAGCATCAAAAATTCTCGATAATTCATAAATAACTCGTCAGAAATATAATGTCAAGAAATCCCAATAAATTATAAGTAAGTTGTAAATCAACAAGATAATTTAATATTTAAAATAAAATATTGCATGCATCATAATTTAAAAACAAATGTCCACTCACTGATTTACTCCATGACATCCATCCAACAATTTCCTCCTCGATGTCGCTCTATACATCGTCCTGAATAGGTTAATATTATGAATAATTGTCCTTGAGAATCGGAACTAAATTGACGATAATAAAATCAAAACCCTAGAAACGATAACAATAACAGCTTATCAAAAATTGGGGTCGATCCAACAGTCAGATCTTCCCAAATTAATACCCCAATTTCTGAAACTTTGGAAATTCCTATCAATCCCAAAGTGCATCGCATGGCTACCAAATTATACCCACATGTCCGTAACGTCATGCTCTACCTGAATTATCAAATCGAAAGCCCATAAGTGGCCGGACGCACCCCCACACTCAGCCACCTCCGACCCCAAATCGGGCCATGAAATTTCACCACCATAATCCTCTCATCAAGCCTAACAACTTTCTCAACTACAACATTGATCAATTTCAAGTCTAGGAATTGCAATTTACCTCGAAAGCTAAAAAACCGTAGAGTTTCTTCCGATCAACGATTCTCCTTTCTCCGAAAAAATTGGAGCTACCCACAAGTTGGATTCGAAACACGAAGAAGAGAGCTTCAAGGTGTAGGCGGTGACGTGGCCTGAGGTGGCTGAAACATTGAGAATTGGCCAGAAAACCGAAAACGCGTAGGCTTGAGTTTTTGCTTGCTGCGTTGTCTACCATCGCAATCATCAAACTCCACCGCCACCAAAAGGAAGAGGAAGGTAAGGCGTTCCAGATGAGACCGGTTTCACAGTCAGAGGTGGCCGAAAACAGCGTCGGAGAGGTCAAGACCCGTTCTCTCTCTCTCTCTCCGACTTCCCGAAATTGAAGTCCCCCAAAATAGCAAGTTTCCGCTTCGGGAAACACCTAAATATGCTTAAACCAATTTTTTAAATTTACAAAACTGCCATTGAGTTTTAACCTTTATAACTTCTTCGTTACAACTCCAATTTTAATGTGCTCCATGTCTACAAACTCGGTTTAACATGCACTACAACTTTCTATAAGGAAGTTTCCTAAAAAGCTCAGTAAAAAAAAAGTCAACTCTTGAAACCCCTAAAAAGTTTGATATGAAGGTAAAAAGTGAAGATAACTATTGCTTACTGTCCAAATGACCAGTAAACAGGTAAAATTGGATATGGGGCGTAATACCAGGGGTGAAAACAAACCAACATTCCATTTTCTCCACTATAAATTATAAACAAAGCAAAATACTCATTTACAAAGAACTGATTTTTCTTTTCAAAGTTGTTAACTTTCTCTGTAACCAAACACCCCATAACAAAATGCAAACAACTTACAACTAATATGGGATTGTTGTTGTTGAAGGGTGAGAATAAGGAATTGTTGTTGGATGGTAGTACCTAGGCTTTATTGTATATTTAGTGCTGATCAGAATGGTAAGCTAGCAAATATATTATGGAGAAATGTGCAATCTTTTTCTGATTTCACAAATTTTGGTGACGTACTGATACTCGATAACACTTACAAGAGCAAATTTATGGCAAGCCACTGGCTGTATTTGTTGGGTCCAACAATCATAGAGCCCTTGTTCTATCTAGATATGCATTGCTAGCAGATGAAAAGAAGGAAACACAAAATTCGGTTTTGAACAGTTTCCAGACTTTAATGCTTGGAAAAAAAAAATTCATCTCTATAATCACTAATGGAGATGATGCGATGCGTAATGCGGTAAGTAATCTGATACTTAAGGCTCACCACCGTCTTGATCCATGGCACATAGGAAAAAAAGCGTGTCAACATTTGAAAAACGAAGACACAAGGGAATTTTTTTTTTCCATTTGATATTTGTCGGCCTCACCATTGATGAATGGAAATCTGCTTGACAATACTTTGTTGCAATGAACTGTTTGAAAAATGGCAAATAGGTTACTAGTATGTACAACAATAAGAGTGAACGGTGGGCAGATGCCTTCTTCCGAGATCAATTTTTTGCTAGTATATGCAACACCCAACGCTGTGAGGGGATGCACAGAAATTTGAAATGAGATATATGGAGTTATATGAGATTGTGCGAGGAGTTGCAACATATGGAGAAGACTATTCAACGTATAAGGAATTAGGTTTTGGAGGATGAGTTCCGTAAAGAGGATTTGTGAACTAGTGTATGGCACCCACTTGCGATGTTTGGAAAAGCAGATTTGTCAGATATTCAATCATAACATCTTGCAACTGCATGACTTGCATCTGGATTGGATTGCTAATATCGATCCAATCCGGATAAGGGTAGAATTTGGATTCATCCTCTCCTTTTTTGGAAGACACAAATTTCCTCTATTGCTTCTGTGTAGAATAAGTGGTGACTTTGAAATGTCGGTTGGGCCCGACTATACTCTCTTTATTACAGTGGTGGACCTACCATGGGGTTCAATGGGCCTAAGCATAGCCTAAACTGAATAAAAGATATAACAAAAATTAAAAATTAAAAAAAGCCATTTGCAGATTGATAGAATGTATATAAGCATCTCCACTTTAGTCTTGCCATTGTCTTCTATTCTTCATCTTGCTTAATTTTTTAGTATTCTTTTTTGAATTTTTGTTCAAATTAATTTTCAGTCCAAATTTGAATTGGGCTTAGAAAAGTTCATCTCCACAATAGATCTGAGTCCATTTCATTGAACCAATATGGTAAGCCCAAGCAGCGTTGGACTGTGTTCTACCAACCAGATAGAGCAATCCCAGATTTTTATGTTCCTGCAAACTCTTTGGGTTTGATGGGATTCCGTGTTGGCACATATTTGTAGCCATGAAATATGAAATGATTACAAGGTTCCCATAATCATTAGTAAATAAAAGATGGAAAAGAGATGCAGGTGTGAAGATGACATCAATCTCTCAGGTTCTGCTAATGACAAGTCTACGGGGATTGTAAGGTAGGGCGAGTTGATGAGAATTTGTGCTAAATTTTGTCATCTCACTTCCTATTGTGAGGAGGGATATGATGAGATAATGGAATCTTTTAGGCGGATGACCCTAAAATGTCAAAAATAGAAACATGCAACAGCAAACCATATTGATGCTGTCCCTTTTGAAAGTCTTCATCCTAATGTATCAGAGACCCTGTTGTTTGTTGAACAAAAGTCTAGAAGTCTAAGGCCGGTATTCCCGGTGTGTAGGAAACTCAAAGTCCAAAGTAGGTAAGGGATGCAAATTTGTCATATGAGTGGGCACAACTGGAGAACTTTCCATCTTATGAAAAATAAGGGAAAAAATAGTTCAACAAAAGAAAGAAAAGAAGTTACAAAGCAAACTAAAATAAAGGGATGCAATAAGCAAGTAGATGACAATATGTCAGACAATAGTAATTCTAATTTTGAGACTAGTGACATCAACTATTGTGGAAAAGAATTCACCAATAGACATGCCTAAAAGCAAGACAACTAGTTTAATTCATAAGTTGGAAGAGGCTCGCCCATTTGAGTTTTTTATCGATTATGAGAGAAGTAACAATTTGGAAGGGGATTCTATAAGTTCTAGACTTCCTGAATTCTTTGCACACTTCAAGCCCTTCCCTGATGCGTGATGAATATATATTACCCTACTCAACTATGAAATTTTTTAATTTTATTTCAAGTTTTCCATTCATTTTAGATTGGCATGGTCTTGCAATGTTTAATCCTCTTGGTGTTATAATTTTCTCATATGTATGTGAACTATGTGCTGACTTATTCTATAATTTCAATTATATATAACCGGCTATAATGTTAGTCATCTAGAAAACCACACTTGCCTTGCACAAATTTATTTATATTGTTCTAGTTTCATGAGAACACATTAGAAATGAATATATATATATATATATATATATATATAAGTTCTATTTGTTTATCTTTCAAATTTATTTGTAACAATATGCAAAATGTCTTGAGGTGTATATATATAGGTGATATTTCAACTTTTTGATTTCCAATTATTGTTGTGGTGCATTAATGGTTCAGGTTCTCATTAGGAGAAGAGAATCACATGATCCATAATTTGAAAACAAGGAAATTTTTTTTTGAGAAAGAGATTTTATTAAAAAGGATCAATGCAGTACATAGGGATGGAGCAACCATCCTAAACCACACAAGACCACATGATCTAGGCATCTAAATCATCCTGCTTACAAACATTCAACAAGGCAATTTGAACTCTTATTTTTTTTTTCCTCTTTATTAAGAATTTCACATAGAATGAAAATTCTTGTTGAGTTACATGACTTTAGTGATGGGATTTCACATGGAGTAGAAATCTTAGTTACGTTACATTATTTCAGTAATAGGATTATATATGAAATATGTCATGATAGTGGCGCAGACTCTTTTTTTCAAGAGGCTCATAATTTTGCTTACCTATGCATCCTAGCAGTACAAAGATATACCAAACTCTTGGAGAAAATTATTGGTGACCTAATATGAAGAGGAAATTGCATATTTTGTGAGTAGGTGTTTAGTTTGTCAACAAGTGAAAGTGGAAAAATAGAAGTCTTCGAGTTTGTTACAGCCATTGCCGATTGCGGAGTCAAAGTGGGAGCATATCTACATGGATTTTATTTCCGGTCTACCTCGTACTCAGAGTGACCATGATGGCACTTGGGTGACTGTAGACCAACTCTCTAAATCCACTCATTTCTTACATGTCAAGAAAACTTTTAGTTTAGATAACTTGTCAAAACTATATGTGAATGAGATAGTGAGGCTTCATGGCATACCAAATCTATTGTTTCATATCGAGATTCTTGCTTCGCTTCAAAATTTTAGGGTAGATTACAGATGGCGTTAGGAACTCGGATACTATTTAGCACCGCCTTCCACCCTCAAACCAATGGGCAATCAGAGAGGACTATTCAGACCTTGGAACACATGTTGAGGTCTTGTGTTATGCAATTCAAAGGAAATTAGGATGATCGCTTAGCATTGAGTTCCCTAAAATGTGTTACCATTCTAGCATTGGTAATCTCATGAAGTTTTGGATGGAAAGCAAGATCACACACATTTGTGTTGGGATGAAGTGGGGAAAAAAAAATTGTTGGCTGCGAATTTGTTCAGATCACGGCTGATAAGATTACGGTGACCAAGAAAAGACTCAAAACATCTCAAAGTAAACAAAAGAATTATATCTTATAGAATGGCGTCTTATGATTTGGGAAACATGGAAAGCTTAGACCTAGATACATTGAGACTTTATGATATATCGGAGCGAATTGGTCTAGTTGCCTATTGGTTAGTACTACCTCTGGAGTTATCTCATATACATGACGTATTTCATGTATGCATGCTCCGTAAATATGTGGCTAACCCATCTCATGTTCTACATGTTTAGCTTATATCACTAAAAGAAGACCTGACCTATGAAGAGGAACCAATTCAGATACTTGACCGAATGGAGCAAGCACTTA
This sequence comes from Rosa multiflora, assembly GCA_002564525.1. Classification (NCBI taxonomy): domain Eukaryota; kingdom Viridiplantae; phylum Streptophyta; class Magnoliopsida; order Rosales; family Rosaceae; genus Rosa; species Rosa multiflora. Next base: position 37,554 of record BDJD01008314.1, on the reverse strand, counting down.
GAAACAAGACAATACCTTTAGTGAATGTGCTTTGGAGGAACCACTTAGTAGAGGAAACTACTTGGGAACCGGTACATAAATTTTGAGGATGAAATTTTTTAAAGATGGATGAATTGTTAATACGCCTCGTATCTAGTTCATCTCCTTATTGTATTCAGGTCATTTACTTTAAGTTTTACTTTCCTCGATATCTGTTTTAACGATTAGGGGGCTTGAAGAGTTGACTTTTTATAGGATGACCATAATTTTCTTGAAGAGTTGACTTTTTATAGGAACTAAACTTACTAATTTTTTACTCTAGCCAATCTGAATCGAAATCCAAAATTACCCAGGACTCTGCTATCCGGCCACCCCAGGCAGCTGCACCAGTCCCATCTAGACTACCTATCCCTCATCTTGCTCCTTGTGGGTGTGAATCGGACTACATAGCAGCAGAAAAGGCAAATATAAGGCTAATTCATCTCGGTTGACCTGAATACACGACCCAGTCAGAATTTTTTTATTTCAGTCACTAATCCAGGTGATACAACTTGGGTTTTGAAGCTCTTCCCTCACCTAGCAATCCCGTCAGGCTTAGCTCGATTCACAATGAGCAAGGCACATCGAAACTTTGAAGATTTCGGCCCTTTTTTCTTCTGAAGGTAAATTCCGGACTTTTCACTTCGAATTGGACTTTGTTATAGTTAGGAAAATGGATGGGGATGTTGAGAGGAAGATGTTAGTATATGTCTTGCTACATGAAACAAGGGTTAAGTTGGTGGGGGCGTAAGGCTGCTTCTGGCCTTCTGCTTTAACTAGTTAGGTAGAGTATATCATTCAGAACTTGTGGATACAATTTTGGTTGACATTGGTAAAGGTTTGATATCGATCATAGATATTCTGAAGTTTGGAGTTTCTGGTGTTGATTTATAGAAATCCGACCGTTGGATTTCCTTCGTTTCTATTCTAGAATGCTAGAATCGATGAAAAGATAATGACAGTAAAGTTTGGGATAATTCCGAAGAGAAGATGAGAATAAGGTAACAGAGGGTTGACGTTTTAGGATTTTCGGTTTCTATCTAACGTAAATTTAATTTGGATATTTCAGTTGGTTGTTCATCAGTGCTGCTTTGTACAGGACGTGAGGAGACCCCACTTGAGAATAGTTCCGATCAACGGCAAGCTTAGCTGTTAACTGTGAGTGGACTTTCATTTTAAAATAAATATGCATGAAGTGATTTTTCATAAATAATGTTTTATTTATTGAGCATATGTTTTGGTTTTGGAATATGATTTGAGATTAGTTTATTGATTGGATATTTGGTTATGATTTTCAGAAATTGTTTTACTATATGACTTGTTATGATATTGAGCTTCCGAATAATTTTCCGAAACGGGATTATTAATCAATTTATGAATTTCGATAATCTCGCATGTTTATATTTATCAATTTGGGAAATCGTATTATGTTCAATAATCGTATTTATTACTATGTTTATGTTCAATAATCATATTTATTACTATGTTTTATCAGTATGATTTTACTTGGGATTTTTCGAGTGCGGTTCCCAACGGCACTCATGCTTTGGATTGCAATTATTATTTATGCGAGATTTTAAGGAGTGCTTTATGATGGTTTTTAGATTGTTTTTCTTCATCACCATACTTGGGTTGTATTATTTTACTGCTAGCTAACTCATTGCTCCTCCTCACAATGCTTCATGAGTAGAGTTGAGTATTCAGCCTAGGAGGCTTTTACACGAGCTTGAGAGGCTCCAACTCGAGTCTGGGATGCTCCAACCCTAGCTATTCTGCCAGTGGCAAAGCCAGAATTTCTTATCAAGTGGGGGCACAAAATTAGAATTTAAATATTTACCAAAACTTTAATATAAAATAATAAACTAAAATAAAATTAAGGTAAGATTAATAGAATTACATATTTTATTAATAAAATTTAAACTTTAGATATTGGACAATTTTTCATTAGGGAGATATAATTTATTTTTAACTTTTAAAGCTATAAGGAAAAATTGTGTTATTGTTCTCAAAAAGAAAAAAAAAATTGAAAAAGTAATTTTTCCAACATCCATGATTCAAACCTAGAGGTGACAAACGGGCCGGCTAGGCCCATTTTAAGCGGGCCTAGTCGTGCTTCATGCCGTGTTTGGGCCGGCCCATTTACTTGAACATTAAGCCCGGTCCGGCCCATGGCCTGAGCCCATCTTGCTAGGCTGTGCTCGTGCCGGGCCAATAAAAGGGTCATGCTCGTGCCTACCCACTATAAAGCACGATTTTAAAATCTTAATTTGAATAAATAAAAAATAATTTTTTTTAATTATTTAGAAAATTCAAATAAATTAAGTTCTACAATGTTTTTCTCAATCTTAGCTTTTTAAGATTAGTTTTCTAATAATTTTTTACATTCCATTACAAGAAAGAAAGAAAGAAAAAAATAACTCAAAATATATTGTTTTTAGTATATTATTGTGAGATTAATCTTTATTAATATAATGAAGATTTAGAATCATATTATTCTTTCCTTCATTCTATAGTTGTATTATTATAAGATTTTTTTTTTTTTTTAATCAAGCCCACGGGGCGAAATAGTATATTCATTACAAACCAGAATAGACCGTTACATACCATTCTGCTGTCATTTAAGGACATAAACAGACAAGAAGGTAGTGGTAGTACCCACAATGGTATGTAGAAATAGATCCACTCATTATGCATTTCAGATCGTAGAGATAACGGATATTTTCCGTCGGTACTACTCCAGAGACGCTACAGAGACATAGAGTGCATATCGGTGCTTAGTTTCCTAATACAAGGAATTATTGTAATTTAGATAAAACTAAAAAAAAAAAAAAAAACATAGGGTTGGGCCTAGGCCTTAAATCCTAGCCCAAATAAACATTGGACTAGGGCAGAAAGCCAGCCCAACATGGTAGTCTGCAAGGAAGATCGCCCCAGGCCCATCAAACCAATTCGGGCCAGTCAGCCTGCTCGTCCCATCCCTGTCCGGCAAGATCCATCTGACCCACGTCGCCCGATCCACTTTGCTACACTTTGCACTGCCACACCATCCTCTTGGCGTTTCAAACCGCAACGACCTGCATCACCACATCGCCCAAGCAACGTCGCCACGACCTGTATCACTACGGACCAAAACCATCCCCGATCTAGGCTGCCCAAAACCCCACCGCCATCTATCGAGATCCCTGACGCCTGCTATCCAGGAAACCGGCCTGTGCAGCCCTACCACCACCATCTGAACCATCCCAGCCGAACCAACTGAAAAGCCAGAGAGCATTCCTCCGACGAAGTCACCATAGGCAGTAGTTCTCCAGTCCGGCAGCAACCCCATGACGGCAGGAGGCCAGAGGCCATCCCAACATCAGGGCGCCGCCGGACGAGAACAAGAATTCAAACGGCGTAGGCCTTAGGGTTTCAGAGGTGAGAGAGAAACCTAAGAAGAAACTAATAGAGTTTTGTGATTAGTCTTTATTAATAAACATATATTTAATATTTAGAAAAAATACTTTATGTTAAAATAAGGATATAATGTTTTATTTCACTATTTTGATAACATAAAAGAAATAGCATTAGTGGAATTGTCATGAGATTTTAAATAAAAAAGTCTAATATTCAAATCTCATCATTGTGGTTTTTTAATATTTTTAAAAACAAAATGAAATTTTGTGTTTGTAACAGGTCGGCCCACAATATGTCGTGCTCAGGCCGTGCCGGGCTGGGCCAATGGGCTAATATTCCTAGGCCCAACCCGACCCGTTATTCTAACGTGCTCAGGTCGTGCCGGGCCACTAACGGGCTTGGGCCGTGCTGGGCTCGTGCTTAGCGGCCCATTTGCCACCTCTATTCAAACCTGAGACCTGCTACAAAATCAATGTATACCTTGCCACTGCACCAAGTTGGCTGGTATTGATGTTAATATGCTCTACACTATTTAACCCGTTTTCGTGTTTACAAATGAAAAAATATATATATAAAAGTCAGTGGAGCACGGGACCCACTGGGTCCCCACTTGGCTCTGCTCTTGTCTTCCGCTTGTTTTTATTTTTCTATTTAACCAGCAGGGCTGGTTTGATTTTATGAGATTTTCTCAAGGAAGAGCTTTATAAAAGTTACATGCATTGACGATTTTAAAAGAAAAATGTGGGAAAGTATTAAAGTATTCTTTCATTTCAATTATCACAAATAATTATTTTTGTCCACTCATGCTAACGTTTTGAAATACTACTTTTCCCTTGGCCCTTCAGTTTCAAATACCTAGATCTCAGATCAGCTACTTGGCAAGAGTAGGAGTTGAGGCATAGTAGCCACTGCTACCATCCCTTGCTTGTAGGTGTTTCTTGGAAATTGAAAAATTTGAGATGTATCTACTTTGATTGTAGAGTTGATGATATGTGAGGTGCATGTAGACTACAGGAGATGAGGGTGGTTGTTGGATAGAAGTGTATATTATGATTTCTACAAGTTTGAGTTGTCAACTTTTAAAGAAAGTTTTGCCAAATTTTTGCTACAATTTCTCAAAAAGTGGGCCCAACAAGACTGGCGGGGATTTTATAATGAAATCTGGGGCGGGTTCTATCAATAACTCATCTGATGCACATTAATCCTCCATTTTCTTTTTATTGAGTTTTATATCATTAAAGTCTTTTTTTTTTTTTTTTTAATAAGGGCCGATGGGGCTGTCCTCAAGCCTTGATTAATAAAACTGCAAAATACATAGGGGGGGGGGGGACATTGTGCCTATACCCCATATTACAATGTGCATCAAGAGAACTTCCTGAAATAATAACAAGAGCCTCAACTAAAACAATGTATTCGAACAAGCACCAACTAGCGAAGAGTGCACTACTGGCTACTCTATTCGCTTCACAATTGTGGTGACATACCGGAAATATAACTCTACCATGGAGAAGCATAATTACAAATAGCACAGCTTTCCCACTATGTTGCCACCTGGAGTATACATCCAGCGACACTTAGTTTCACCCTGCCACTAGGAGGCAGCGACCATTTGAAGAAGCAGGGAACTCGCCGCCTACCTAGAGCAGACACATTACTACCACTAGGAGGTTGCGGCCACTTAATAAAGCAAGGAACTCGCCGCCTACCTAGAGCAGACAAGGCACACATGGTGCATAAACCGGGACCAAGCCCACAACGTCCTACCAAAAAATGGTAACAACTTATTAAATCAACATCTAGCAAGAAAACATAATAGTAACTAATAACATTAAAATATAAAATAAACCATCTTGAACCCAAAGTAAAACCTCAGGCCCAAGATACATCAGGCCCACCACCGGATTATGGCCTAAGAGCTCCAACCATTGAGCCGAGCCCACGACATGTGCAGCACACACAGCCCAGCCACCACCATCATGCTTCCACGCCACCGCTTGCAGATCCCGACCATCGGCGAAGTCATGTCGCCGATTAGTACCTCAAACCGACCTTCACTGCACGCACCAAATCCAGCCCATACCTGCCCTTCCCAGTCCTCCGCCGTAAGCATTGAGATCGATCCATGAAACTCCAATGGTTGTATGGCAAGATCAGAATGGATCAAACCATTGGAACCACCAGAACAGATACAAAGTCTATCCACAAACTCGGTGATTGCAGCGAGATCCAAATGGATCCGAGCAGTCTCCACCATCTGCCGCAAAACCTTTGTATGTGTCGACACCGCCGTTAGCCAAAACCATGGCAAGAGGAGCCCATGCAGCCCCAATCGCTGCTCACTCACACCGTCAACGGTCAACCCATCCGGCCGCACTTGACGGACGCCGGCGAGGCTAGAAGCCATCGTCAGCGTTGAGGCGCAGCTAGACAGGCACGGTCGACAACTGTTCTCTCAAAGTATCCTCTAGGTTTTTCTCAATTTTTGTTTTTGTTTTTTGATTCACTAAAATCTTCGTATTGATAATGAATTCTTTTATTTCTAATAAAATATTTTCACACCAAAATATAAGACTCTCACACACACAAAATAAAAATGAATTATCAAAAAATTGTTTTCCTGGTCACTATCAATGTACGTCCACAGAGCCATATTATCTGGAAGCCACCACCTTTTGGTTGTTTAAAGATGAATTTTGATGGGGCCTGTGATTCAAAGAGTGGTATATGTGGTTTGGGTGTAATCTTCAGAGACAATCAAGGTGTAATGAAGGGTGTTATGTCAATCCCACAAAGAGAACCTCCCTCCAAGATCTATCAATTGAAGTTCTAGCTCTCCTATATGGACTCAGACTCGCTATGCATATGGGTTTAATGAACCTAGAAGTTGAAGGTGATGCTCTCATAGTTATTAACACATTGAAAGATAGTGATGATGATCTGCATTCTGAGGGACACATTATTGATGAAGTTAAGTTGTTAGTTCAGTTTTTTCATAGTTGTAGTGGACACTTTTTGAAACAAGGATGACAATAATGTTGTCCACCGATTAGCGAAGGAAGCCTTGAAACTTTGTCAGCATTTTCTTTGCTTAGAGTCGGTGACTGTTTGGCTCCATGAGTGCGTCAATATGGACTTTCAGTGTGAAGTCATACTAATCTAGCTTTTCTACCATATTAAAAAATAAGTGTAGATTGTTACTCCATAACTCATTGTAATCAAAGTTTTCTTTAGGTAAAAAAAAAAAATTGTCTTCCTTTCACGAAAAAAAAAAAAAAAAAAAAAATTTATTTTTTTTTGTTTGGCATTAGTCTTTTTCCTAGCTCCACATTATACCAAAACACGAAAAAAGTAAAACTCGACAACCCCAAAATCCTATCCAGTTACTCGAAACGAAACGAAACAAACAGACTTGATTGAACGACAGCGATACAAGTGATGCGCCTCGTTCATTGTGTGGTGGATTCGCTCGAGTCTTCCAAGTTATAACAGTTGAGTAGCACGCCACGCCTCCACATCAGAGAATGTGGCTCTCCCATTTTACCCGCCGAATTCAAAACCCGACCCGACACGACACGACACCTCATATTTATGGAGCCACCCATTAAATCAAATTGAATACCATATTTTCAAAGTTTGTTGCAGCACCTCATTTGACTCCCCAATCTCTATTCCAAAGTTCAGACCACATTGCAGAGTAGTAGGTACCACACACACTAGCACATAGCCATGGGAGGCGTCGCCGTCGCCGTTCTTCAGCCGTTCACGCTGTGCCGGCCGCGCGGCGGTTGGACTCCGACGACGAGGCCGAGGAGTTGTGCTGTTAAGAGCAGGAGGAACGGCATCAGAGTGAGGAGTTTATTTGATTAATTTTCTGAAATTGCGTAATTCTGAGATGTTGTGCTTAATTTGTTTTGCAGGTGATTCGGAGGACTCTGAAGATTTTGACAGGGCTAGGTTCGTTTGGGTTGAGTTTGCTTATTGATCAAAGGAAAGGCGTGATCGATCAGAATAAAAGACGGCGAGCTGTGGAGCTCAGGCAAATTTTCACTCGTTTGGGACCTACTTTTGTCAAATTAGGTCAGGGCTTGTCAACAAGGCCCGACGTCTGTCCGACGGAGTATCTGGAGGAGCTCTCTGAGCTTCAGGTATTAGTTGCTGTTTTGTTTTGCACCTGTTTTTGCTTTATGGTTGACAATGGAAAACTAGAGACAGAGGGAATTGGCCTTTTTATTACAGTTTTTCGCTACAGATAATCTATGTGTTGCTGTTATGTTAAAACAACTTTTACTTGCTTCATAACTGAACAGGATGCTTTGCCGACATTTCCGAATGCAGAAGCATTTGCGTGCATTGAGAAGGAGTTGGGAGTACCGCTTGACTCGATTTACTCGTGCATATCTCCATCTCCAATTGCAGCAGCTAGTTTAGGTCAAGTCTACAAAGCTAAACTCAAGTCTTCTGGACAGGTGGTTGCTGTTAAGGTGCAACGCCCTGGCATTGAAGAAGCTATAGGACTAGACTTCTATCTCATCAGAAATCTAGGATTCGTCATAAATAAATATGTTGATGTGGTAACTACGGATGTTGTGGCCCTTATTGATGAATTTGCAAGCAGAGTTTATCAAGAGCTCAACTATGTGCAGGTAATTTAGTGTTCTTATCTACATATTTGTATCCAAAATGACGAATTTCTGGCATGCCCCATCATCACTAGTCATTATCTAAAATGCTTGGCTCTTGACAAGACAAAACATTTTGCAACTGCAGCTTACTGTTTTCATAAACATGCTACTATAGTAAGGTGTATAACTTATCCGCTGTGTGCTAATAAAAAATGAAAAGCTGTGCTAAATATAGAAGCTGCAACTTCAGAATTTTTGTAAGATTCTTTTGGGTTTGAATGTTAATTTTTACAGGTGCCTGCAGGAGGGACAAAATGCGAGGAGATTTAAGAAATTGTATGCTGACAAGAAAGATGTTCTTGTCCCAGACATTTTCTGGGATTATACCAGCAGCAAAGTGTTGACAATGGAGTGGGTAAATGGAGTCAAATTAAATGAGCAATCTGCCATTGAGGGTCAAGGGTTGAAAGTATTGGATCTGGTGAACACTGGCATACAATGCAGCCTCAGACAGCTACTTGAGTATGGATATTTTCATGCAGATCCTCATCCTGGGAATCTCTTGGCAACGCCTGAAGGAAAGCTTGCCTTTCTTGATTTTGGAATGATGAGTGAGACACCAGAAGAAGCTAGATATGCTATAATCGGTCATGTTGTTCACATGGTTAATCGGGATTATGAAGCTATGGCTAATGATTACTATGCTCTAGATTTCTTATCGCCTGATGTAGATGTTTCTCCAATTGTACCAGCACTCCGGGACTTCTTTGATGATGCACTTAATTCTACTGTTAGTGAACTTAATTTTAAAACACTGGTTGATGGTCTAGGTGCTGTGTTGTATCAATATCCATTCAATGGTGAGTTGATACTACAATGTTGTTATGAACTTTAAGGCCAACTCTAAATTTTGCAATACCTCTGTACAGTTACTCATTCTTACCTGTCTTGTCTAGTTCCATTCAATATGTTAGGTGGGCCTTTATTAGTTTGTCGTATTTGATTTATTCATAGAGTACTCGTTTGTCTTTTATATATTTATTTCCTCCTGATAAGGACGAGTACTTTTGAACTATTAATGGTGAAGAAAAACAATTGAGTCCTTTAGATTTCTGAATTTCAATTAAATGGTGTTGTCATACAAATGTAATAATGATGTGGTATTCTAAACTATTCTGTGATTTGAGTCTGATGGTTTGACATTTGAGTTATTTCTATTGCAGTCCCAGCTTATTATGCATTGATATTAAGGTCACTCACTGTACTAGAAGGTTTAGCCCTTTATGCTGATCCTAATTTCAAGGTGCTGGCTGCTTCATACCCATATTTTGCTAAAAGGCTTCTGACAGATCCAAATCCGTATCTCAGAGATGCTCTGATTGAGTTGCTTTTCAAGGATGGAAAGTTTAGGCATGGACACTGTTTCTCACTTTGCTTCTATTTAAACGGTGGTTGTTGTCAATTGGTTTACTGAACTACCTGATAATTTTCTTTCTTGTGGTTCACTGCAGGTGGAACCGACTAGAAAGCTTGCTGGATCAAGGAAGCAAGGATAGAGATTTCTCTGCAAAAGATGCTTTACAGCCTGTGTTGAAGTTATTATTGGGTCCAGATGGTGAAGAACTTCGGACTTTAGTTGTAAAGGAGGCTGTGCGTGTCACTGAAGCTTTCATTTGGGGCACAGCTATTGACACATACAATATTATACCCGATTTTGTGAAGGGTTTGATAGTTAATGGCAATGCTACTGGACCACTCGCAATGAGCATTGCTGAACAAGAAAGCATGATAGCACTCCGAGATCAAGTAATCAGGATTTGGGGACTTCTAAGGACCTCTGAGAGTTTTGATCCTGCCATTTTGCAGCCCATTTTACAAGTAAGAACCTTGTTTGCTTTCTTCGTTCTAATTCTGGGTGGAAAAGCTGTTGTGTTTTGTTGTCTTGCTTTAGTAGACTAGAGCTTAGTCTGTGATAATTCACAAGTGCATGAATTGAGGAACTATAATTGTTTTCTGCATTACCTTTTCAAATGTCGTTCTAATTCTGGGAGAAGAAGCTGTCATGTTTTTGGGCCTGCTATTAACTCAACCTTATTGATTATAATTGCATGAATTATTAAATGATGAACATGCTTCAAACAACTTCAGGTAATATTGTACAATTTTTCTTTCTAGCTTTTCCTTGTGTTGTTACAGCTGTTCAATATGTTAGCATATTTTTGCTTACATGATCTGTGATTATGTATAGGATGAGAATGTCTTATTAGTTAGTACCATGTCTTGGTGCAAGGTCTGAAGTGTCCAAATGTGATAGAAAGAATCCCAGATTTTAACTTCAATTATATGTATTCTATATGAAAACAATTATTGGTGTTTATATTTTCTGTCTACCTTTTCTGCAACATTGTTTGAGGTCACAATATGTGTCTGATACTTTTGAATATATCCTTGATCACAATTTACACACCATGTTATTCTTAGTTTTTATCAGGTATATCCTTCTTTCGAATCAATTGAACATTGGACTTTATTGTTGAACTAGCTAAAAGACTCGACTGCTTTATAATCATTTATTAAGTTAAATATCATGTACCACCAGGTCCTTCAACAACCTGAAGCGCGCAACCTAGGGGGAAAAGTTATTGGTGGGATCACACAGCGACTTGCAGCACGGTTGCTGCAACAAGTTCTTCGAGTGCCACCAACGGTTCCTGCTTCGAATTTGTGACCAGTAGAAGACATTCGGGTAAAGCATATCTGTGTTGTAATGATGCTCTCGAGTTGAAGAAAACTAGGAAAGAGGATGATAGTTGAACCATTTTACCATTTTTGTCACCGTCACTTGGTTTGAAATGAAAGTACTTATGTGCTTGTCTGTGTCAAAACATGCAGATAACCGACAGTTAAATCTGTAGGGTCGTATAGAAGCTTCTCAAACTATTTTTTAGTGTATATATTACTTTAATATGTTTTACATAAGTGACATATCGACCCACCCTGGTTCAAACATTCTTTTTTTTTTTTTTTTTGGTGAGATGGGGGCTCAAAAAGACCCAAAAACAAGAACACTAACTTACGGCATTACAAACTTTCCTAAATCTAGGAACTTCACTCAAATCATCAAGGAAGGCATTTATAACTTGAGGAGGAGGTTGCTCCATGTATATAGTGCCTATGTTAGTGTCCAAACTACACTTAGATAGCACATCTGCAATCATGTTAACTTCTCGATACAACATGAGCCACAACGCATTCTTCAAATCCAGCTTTCATTTGTAAGGTAGCTATCGATAACACTCTTTAGAGGATGAAGGTTATTAGCTCCATTGTTCAACAACTCAACAATAAATTCTGAATCACATTCAACTATAATTTTAGGGATATTCAATTGATAAGCCATCTACAAACCAAGAAGCATCCCCCAAGCCTCAGCCTCAATGACTTTGCCATATCCCATGTATGAAGAAAAACCGAAAGGTTCCATTCTGATCTCTAAGCACACCCCCGGCACCAATGTTACCATTTTAAATCAACATTGGATTTAGCTCCATCAACATTGAGTTTTACCCATCCTACATCAGGTTTTGACCATTTTAAATCAATAACAGACCTCACATTTGAATCATAGGTTTGGCTTGGGCTAAAGACCATTCAGTAACAGCTTCAGTGATAATCTTCGAGGGAAGCAGTGGCCATTGGAAGTTTTTGAGGAAACCCCCTTTATTCCTCCACTTCCAAATTTACCAACATGTAAAAAAGAAGACAATACACCATTGGTTACCAGCATAGCATCTCTTGGAGCAATGGGTATTAGCAGCAAGCCAAGCACCCCAATCCAACACCGTGGTCCTTTGCATACTGTGAAAACAGATTATCCTATTCCAAATATGATATACTTTGGGACAATCTCTAAACAGGTAAATCAGGGATTCCTCATGGTTATGGCATCCAGGACAAGTAGCGTTACTGGAGAACTTTCTTTTTACCCTCTCGACATTAGTGAGAAGTTTTCCATGGATTAAAACCAAGCGAACACTTTCAATTTTGGAGGCATGCATAACTTCTAGATAAACTTCTAGGTAAAATATGGTAGACCAGGTTCTTTGAAATGGATCATATAGGCGGATTTGACTGTAAAATGCCCATTTGGTGATTCACCCCATATTCTTTTATCTTCACCTCTACCTGGAAAACCAGCTTGGGATGCTTGTGCAAACATTCACTTATATATTACACAGCATGTGAACAGTTTTTTTTCCTTTTTTTTTTCTTTTCTTTTATCCCTTATATATGCCAATGTATTAAGATTGTCGGATACTTGTAGTTACGTACCGAGAAACATCTTGTGCAAGACATGGTCGGTTGGTAGCGTCTGAGGATGAATTGGATGAGGAAGGGTGTGCGAGCTGGGGGTAAATGTGGTGCATTGTTTCGTTTCTCTCCGGGTAAAGTTGGATAGATGGCTATTTCCTAGGTCTGTTAGACACTTCGAAATTTTAACTGAATTTTTTTTTAGTAGAAATAATAATAATGGTAACAAACCACTGCAAGTGGCCTAGTGGTTCTTGCCTAGTTATGTGTGCTCCCCAACCTAGGTTCGAACCCCGAAGTTGTCAAAGTGGCGAGGCACTGTGCTGCAATGCATAGTTGGAGCATTTCACATGCCCCGAAGGGGTTTATCTTGGGCCTAGGAAGCCTTTGGGTTCCCCTTGACAAAGTCAAAAAATAATAATGGTAACATTACAAGGCTCTTTCTAAATGTACCCAGTAAAAATCTTTTTACACACAGCAACATAGTTTTTACTCCTTATTTCCCATGGTACCCTTTTTTTAATAAACTGAAAATAGAAAAACAAAAGCAGCAATAATAGTAATTGCACCTGCACTCTCTTAATCAAAAGAACTGCACCTACCCTCTCCATCGAAAAAAAAAATTGCACCTGCACTCCGACACCTTTGTTCCTTTTCATCCTTTTTTATTATTCTTCTTCTTTCTCTATATTCCCTTCTTCTTTTCAGTTTTCTCTTTTTCTCTAATCTTGGAGATCTAGATTAAGAAATCCAAGTTTTAAAACCAGCAACTTGGTTGCTCCACTTCTATCTCTCACCTCTCATTTTTAATTTCATAGTTTCATATATTGTTATTGATTCATTTTTCTAACTGAATCAATCACATATATGTATATCTTGTATGTCCAAACTAATGTTAACAACGACATAAGTAAAATTTCATACGAAGAACCAATTTCACCTGAGAAAGAAAGAAAGAAAGAAAAAAGCAAAAAAAAAAAAAAAAAAAAAGCAGCAGCAGCAAAAGTAGAAACCTCTATACGAGGCCTTGAAGAAAATAAAACAAGATTCTCCCTCCCTTCAATGAAGAAGGTTTTGAGACTCTCAAATTGAGAGTGTGATAACAGCTAGCCAATGAGAAATATGGGGAGGAAGAGACAGACTCACGATGGCGGGGTGTAGGTTTTTCTCTTCTTTTTCTGTTTTTTTTTTAAATTTAAATTAGGGGTAAAAATGGAAAACTAAGAACAATAATTGTGTTGCTGGGTACACTAAGAACTTTGGTGGGTACAAATAGCAACACCCCATTACAAATATACGTGTTACTAGGTGGCCTATAAATATGTCTCCCACACATAATGTTTAACTGCCAAACTCCTCGGAAGTTGCGATCGGCTGAAACTTATTAAAGTAGAAAAATAAAAATAATCAAACAGAAGTAAAAGATAACAACAGCCTAGTTTAACCTAATGACCCAATCCTGGAATGAGAACCAAGCCCATACATAGCAAGGAAGGAAGTCCAAAAGGTTTCACCGTGTAGACACAGCAACTCGCGGAGCCACCAGTCTTTCAACTCCACTGCTGGCCTCATCCCACGATACCAACTGAACACCCACTTCACCGTCGCCCCACTACCCGTTCAGAGCCTCACCGGTAAATGGCAACAACCTTAAGCCTAATTGATCGATCAGACCTATCCCAGCCCAAACCTATCCCTATCACTGGAATTACTCGTCTGACGATGACATCTCGACTCTCAATTACGCACTGTCGGACAGGACAAGGCAAATTCAAACATTTTCTTTTATATTTTGCTCCGTGTTTCTAGGAGTAGTTTTGGAAAAGTTAATTTTGACTGAATTCAAATAGCAAGCGACTGTTTTAGGAAAGAAGGATCCAGAGAGAACAACAGAGAGAATTGGGAGAATGAGTTGTACTTTCATTGATAATAGGGGCCTATTTATATAGAGGATTACAAGCAAAGAATCTGCATCTTAGGTAATTGAATCATACAATGATTGGAATATCTCTGTAGATATTGGTAAGACTGACCCTATTACAACTCAGACAAGTAATCAGAGTTTGGACCAGACATACAAATTAGGTGTCCTTAAACACTTCCCCATGTGTCGTCCAAACGTGGCGCTCCTCTCGTTGTCTCCTCAAAAACCTTGCCAAGTAACAAAAACCCAGTGGGACAAAAATAACCTTAGTTGAAGGAGAAAAAAAGTACAACACACCCTTCATATTTCGAGACCATACATGTAGACATCTCCCCCTGATAACTATGGGAGTTCAGATAACTTCTGAAAGCGATGCTACCAACATGTTTCTTGAAAGTGGAATTAGGCAGTGACTTAGTGAACAAGTCTGCCATATTGTCCTCAGACCGAACCTAGTGGAATCGTATCTAGGATTCCATCGGCCTTGAGATACTAACGGACATCACGAACCCACCTGTGATATTCAGAGCCAGTTGTTCCCAATGGAGCAAAGTCCAATTTGTTCAGATTACTCATCCTGAAAGAGAACAAGAAAAATGGTTAGTTTCGGAGCGGAAAAAGCTACCACGAAAACATATAAAATTTCTGAGCGTAGTCGCTTCCAAGAAATTAGGAATTTCTGAGCGTAATCACTTCCAAGAAATTCAATTCCAAGAGGTATTGGATTAGATGGAAACAATGACGTAAGTGATCAATCATAAATTCTCTACAAACTCTAAGTTTGGAAATCTCAACAAGCTCCAAGCTTAGAGTGAGCACGAACCCACACAGTTCGGCTTAATTAGGTCTCCCCTATGATGAAGAAAGGGGGGTAGAAGAAGGGAGTTTGCAAGTCCCCGAAAAAGAAGAGAAATTGAATTAAAAAACTCTAAAAAAGGGAACGTTTAGTAAAAAATACCATGAAATAGGTCGCAGGAAAATTTGGTCCGAAATGTGGCGATGACCAGGGTTGACTTGTGCCGACCTGGCAGATGATGTGGCAGAGTTGCTAATGTGGCGGATCTGATGTCAGTGGGCTTTGACTCCTTCTGGGCCATTGACCTTTGGGCTTTGACTTGATGTGTGTGGGCCTTTCTATTTATTTTTTTTTCTTCTTCTCTTCTTCTTCCGTCAGTGGGCCCTTTTTTTTTTCTTTTTTGCCCAGCACGTGGAAACTCTTTCCTTCTCTTTCTTTCTTCTTTATGGCCCACTCTCTTTCCTTCTCTTTCTTTATTCTTCTTTCTGGCCTGCTCTCTTTCCTTCTCTTTTTTTCTTCTTCTTTCTGGTGAAGTGGGTCGCGTCTCCTTAGTCTGGGGCTGGGCAGGCTGGAACAGAGGGCAGAGATGATCAGAGATAATTTCTGGGAGTCCGGCGGTTCAAGGACATGCAACTTTTCATCAAACCGGTCCGGCAACTTTCCGGCAGGTTTTTGGCATTATTTTTCCTGTTCCCGGATTCTGGATTTAGGGCGTTGTTTGTGGCCAGATGTGAAGGTAGAAATCTGTCTGGAAGGGCGCGAACCGGGCAGGATTCTTTTTTCTCTTCTAGAGGCTGATTCGGTACTTTTCCTGCCGGTTCTGGACTTCTGGGATTGAGGGCTTCAATATATGTGGCGGTGGTTTCCAGGGTTTGAAGGCTACGATTTTAGGATTTCAGGGTTAGGGCTTCGTGCTGATAACGTGTTTTAGGGAATCAGAAATTGAGAGAAATTTGCTGTGTATTCTCATTGATAATAGGGACCTTTTTATATAGAGGACTATAAGGCATAGAATCTGAATCATATAAGGAAAGAAATGATACATTTAATAGGAATCTAGATCCTTCTAATTTAACCCTATTACCACTAGGTAAAGTAAGCTAGAGTTTGGGTCAAACACAAATTAGAGTTTTACTTGAACATGAGTAACTTTTATCTGATAAAACATTATTAATCATAAAATATATAGGATCTATTTGCTGATGGCACAGAAACGAGTTCAGCTACAATGGAATCAGCCCTGCTGAGATACTACGCCACTCTTAAGGAAGACATATGTAGATGAACAAGAGGAGCCAGATCTAGTGGTAAGAGTACAAAAACGTACGTACGTTGTTATTTTGTTAATTACTGGATAAGGTCAATTCATATCAAGAAGGCCTTATGGCATAAGGTCTTCCCTACTTGTTGTTGAGTCTGGATCATGATTTGTTCTGGTGATCAACCGAGGGCCGGTGTTTCGAGCTTCCCGGTCTCGACCAGAATAGCATAGTTCAAATAGTAATTTGTTATAGACATTGTTATTAATTTGTTTGGGTGTCTATACTGTAGATAGGTTTATGATAAGTCTAATTTATAGCCTTTTGAAAACATTTCTTGTGAAATTTCAGGTTTACACCATATTGTTGGTGTTTCAAAAGTAGCTATTTGCTCAAGTCATTAATTGCTACTAACTACAAATTTTCTCATCGAAAAAAAAAAGCTGTAAATTTTGATGACCATGAACAAAAGGCATAGGTTTCTAATGCACGTACGTGTACATAACAAACACATAACATACAATTATTTGAATCACCGGTTAGGTTTTTTGTTAGTTTTTCTTTTGTAATTTTTCAATTCGAGTAAGGGGATAGATTACTCACTTATCTCGTTTCTAAAAAATAATAAAAAAAAAAAAAATAACATACAATAATTATGAAATGTATTTCATTTTTTTTGTTCTTATTCAATACGAAAAAATGTTTAATTTGGTTTGCCATAATTCA
>BDJD01008314.1:9918-20375 GCA_002564525.1 Rosa multiflora | reverse complement strand
TATATATATATATATATTAGTTTTACGTACTACATGATAAACTCCTCTAATGACTCATTATCTAAATATATAAATATATATTTATATATATTCTGATGGGTCAGTCCCTCCTTCAAAATATATATTATTCTGATGGGAATCTGTTTGAGATCGGTGACAAACCCCATCTCTGAAATGTCAATTTTGCCCTCATTGTGGAGAGAGAGAAAAAAAATTTAAAAAGAGAGAAAAAAAAATTTAAAAGAGAGAGAAAAAATTAGAAAAACTTGAAATGTCCATTTTGCCCTCATTGTGAGCCCCCATGTCGGCTCCAACTCAGCAGCTGACGTCATGTTTTGAGCCAAATTGAAATTTTGGACTCAGGTGATGTCATTTGAGAGTATAAGGACCATCGTAATCGATTTTCAAAAAGAGGGACCAATCTGATTTTAGGCCTAAAGTTCAGGGGAGTAAACTGAATTTAATCCTATATATTATTATATTAAAGCGAGACGCGAAAAGAGAAGGATCCAAGAACCCCAAGTAAAAAAGAAAACCAATTAACTATTAAGTACATTTTAATACAGAGCAGTCTTCTATCCAAACTTTGTCTTTCAAAGCAAGTACGTAGTACTAGCTAGCTAAATGTGCAAGTCTATAAGCCAAACATCCTACAATCCTCCCCAATATGACCATACTAGATTTAATATGTCCTGACCAGGTCGAGACATAGCATTGATCAACAATGAACAGAAGTTACTCTTAAGGAAGACGTATGTAGATAAAACCAGAGGAGCCAGGTCAAGTAGTAATTAAAAGTAGAAAAGAAACTTAATTACCTACGTTGGTATTTTGTTAGTTAATTCATGTCCATACCACAAAGGAGCCTCCCAGGCTCTATCCTCAACATCAACCCACAAACACAAAGCAAGTGAGGAGGATCCTTGACTGCAACTCACATTATGGTGAGAACTAAAATAAAGCAACCCAAGTATGGTGAAAGAAAACATTGCGAAATCCATAAAGCTTCCCCAAAATCTAGCAAATGAAATCACGAGTACGATTCCCAACCGTACTCGAAGAATCTCAAGATAAATCACTCAAATCGAATCAATAAACAAATAGGCGACATTAAACAAAATCATATATCTAAATCCAAAATCACTATTAAGGCATTCCCAATGCCAAAACCAAAGGTCAAATAAATAATAGATAGTTATAACTCCATCAGAAATCCCATTTTCAAAAATCTTCCAGGAATCTCAAAAGCAACGAATGAGAACAACATTTAATTCCGGAAATCACCTCGGAAAATAGTTCGTCGAAAATTATTATAAATCGTAAATCCAAATTTGAGCATAGTAAACTCACATTTGAAAATCATGATGGAAAAATCCAATCAATATTTGAAAACCATATAATATCCCAAACTAATTAATATGCTCGACAAATAATATGATAATTAAATGAACTATTAATTCAAGAAATAAACGCATGCATCATTATTTAAAGCAAAAGTCCACTCACAGTATACATCTAATGTGGCACCCAAGCGTAAGATTGCTCGTCTAGTGATGGGTCGGTACCTCATCCTGTATAAAATTATATTTTGTAAACTACAATTCAAGAATTAAATACAATTCTAAAAGAAACCAGAAAAGCCCTCGTAAACCATCATCTCCATTTCTTCTCGGATTCATCCCAAACTTCACCACTAAGACCAATTCATTAATTTAAAGATTCTAGAGTAGAACATAGAGAAATCTGACGGTCAGATTATCATAAATCGATAACCGAATCTCCACACTCCAGAAAAATCACAATCGATGCTAAACCTTCTTCAACCTTTACAAAACACACACCAACATGCTCCACAAGTTACAAGGAATGCAACCAGCCAGTTTAGGAGGCCATAACGGGCCCCATGGAGCCACTAACAGAGACGACGCGGCCAACCCTAGAACCAGGTATCAACACCTATGCCACATTCTTCTTCTCGACAAGCCCAACAACTTTCATAACTAAAACACAGTTCAATTTGAAGCCAAAAGTCCATAATTTACCTTGAAAGCAAAGAGTGGAAATTTGAAACCCTAGCTCTTCAATCCTTCGATTCGTGCTGTACACTTCAAATTGGATCAAGAGATTTGGAGGGATTTAAGTACGCCTCAAGAGCTTTCAAACAAGGCCGGTGGCGCAGCTGGAGGTGGCCGAACTGGGTTGGGAGAAAGAGAGAGAGGAGAGATAAACTAACAAGTAAGTTTTCGGAAATGAAAACTTACCACAATAACTCCTCCTTTTATAGAAAACTTATCATAACCAGTAACTTTACATTTTTTTTATCATAACTTCTCCATACGAACTCTGATTTGAGCGTACCATATGTCCACAGACTCGGTTTAATATCCTCTACAACTTCCGTGAAGGAAAAATTTTCAAAAACTGACCCAAACAAAAAGTCAACTTTTTGGTCTACTAAAAGTATCGAAATAGAGTAAAAACTGAAAGTATACCGTCCAAATGATTAGTAAACAGGTAAATTGAGATACAAGACGTAACATGTTTTCTTTCTCCCTCTTTCTGTCTACGTTCTTTCTTCATCTCTCATCTTATTTTCCTTCTTTCCCCGTCTTCTCTCTTCTGCCACTCCCCACTTTTTTTTTCTTTGTCTCTTCTCTTCTTCTCCCTGTTTTTCCTTTTCTTTTCCGTCCCCTTGCTCTATCTTTAGTATCTTCCTAAATTAAAAGAAAACAACATAACAAAAATTCTAAAATAAAATAATTATATAATAATCCACAGTCAATGACCTATAGAGACTCCATCGACCCAGATCGCTTTGCCTCATCCTCGCCATCCTCCCACCAACTTTGTTTTCACCGATTGATCCGTACACAACAAATCAAGGGCCAAAAAATGGTGGCGGACCGCTGGCGTTGCTATGCCAATTTCGGCGACTATAGGGCTCAAAACCACCAGGGTTTTGAAGCTCTCCTCTTTCTGGTTCGAACCATACCACCCTTGCAATTCGAATCATCGTGTGGTGATCGGAATCTTGTTTTAAAATCTAACGGCCGATCTAGCTTTCAAGCTTGATCTAACTCGTTCCAAGCCAATTTGACCTTAGCTCCGAGTATAAAAGTTGTTTCTCTCACCATAACCTTTATTTTGACCGGTTGGATCACCTTGATTTTGAGGTCGGTGCGGTGGCGTGTCCAGTCTCTTTTGAGGCTATTGTTTACTCTGTTATCTTCTACTCGTCGATATGAGCGTGTTGATATATGGGTTGTGTCCTATTTCGATCATTTGAAACATGCTAGGTTTTTCGTAGTTTCGGTTCGTTCACTTTTTTATCTGTGAGGATCTGACCGTTGGATCAACTTGTCATTTTGATAAATTGTTCATAGAAGTGTTCTGTAGACCTTGGGAGGTCTCGGATGAAGTTTTGCCACAATTGCAATAACTTTCGATTTCTAGTTCAAATGCAGGATTTGAACTTTAATTGTTTTGTGTTTTGTTGTACTGAGTTGTGACCTTATTTCTTAGGTGCATGACAAGATCCTTTTGAGCGGCGTTGTTTGATTTTGTGCTTATTCTCTCGCTTGTGTGAAGACGCAGCGGGATTTGTAGGTGAGTAAATCTCGCGGTTTTCTTTTATGAACTGAGTTGCTTTATTGTCAGATTTACTGGTTAAATTGTGAAATCGTTTTTGAACGTAAATATTTGTTTTGGAAATATGAACTTGATCATCAATGGATCATAGGTAAGTTTAAATAGAGTTTTTTTTATACAATGATTCTTCGGGTTTTATGATATGTGAACTATAGTCAGTATTAGTAACATTCTTGAGATGATGACTACGTGTCTATATATATATATATATATATATACACACACGTGAAATATGTATATCCTGGTATTATTGTTCAGTAAAGTTGTTATATTATTATTGTTTTGAGACTTGACTATTTGATATGGTGGATAAGATGATTTTATGTTGTTTTGAAAAAGCTCTTTGAGTTGAGTAACATTTTCTTGGGCTACAAGTATAATCTTAGCGACCAATGTCGGCGCCACGTCACTCGAAGACGGTTGACAAAAACTCCATATTTGCCTTGTCAACCTCAGTACGGAGTCTATAAGCATTTAATTGAAGGGTTGGCTAAAGAGTTGGTCAAAAAGCGTAATTGTGTTAGTTTTCGATTATGACATGATTTTTAGGGGATTATGTCAGAGATGGGAAATTTAATGTAATATAAATTTTATTTGGGCTCCAGTTTAGTCCAATAAGATTTTTGTAGCATATATTTTCCAATATATATACACACACATACTTTCGCGTTGCGGCCGTGATCGCGAAATCAGAGAATGGGGTCTGAGTTGGAAGAAAACACGACGTCGTTTAAGAGTTTGGGGCTCTGCGATAAACTGGTGAAGGCCGTTGGTGAACTGCAATGGAAAGCCCCTACCCCTATTCAAGCGGAGACGATACCTCACGCCCTCGCAGGCAAACACTTGATCGCACTTGCCCAAACGGGTTCGGGTAAAACCGGAGCCTTTGCTCTTCCGATACTGCAAGCCCTAATGGATTCTCCTCAAAAAGCCTTTTTTGCTTTGGTTCTCTCCCCAACTAGGTCAATTCATTCACCTTCCCTCTCTCTCTCTCTCTCTCTCTCTCTTCTTCTTTTTTAATTACCAATATTAAAAAAACAATGACTTGCAGGGAGCTTGCTGTTCAGATCAGAGACCAGTTTGAAGCCCTCGGCGTCTCCATTGGTGCCAAGTCTGCTGTGGTGAGTATACTTGACCTTTGCTACATGTATTAAACTAATAACTACCAATCTTCTATCTAGGTTATGGCCCATTAGTTTATTTCAAAATGAAAACTTTATTTATCTTAGTAGCTTGAGATACTGTTGTTTAGTTGAGGGCTCAACCAAGTAGCTTTCTTTACTGGTTCAGCTTATTGGAGGACTGAACATGGTGGAAGAATCTAAGGTTCTTGCAAGGCGGCCACACATCATTGTAAGCGCTTTCACTTTTCAATCACTACTTTAGTCTCTTTTCATTCCACTACTGCATTGGTTACTGTGGTGCCGGTACTCAAACACTGGCTCGTGGCGTTGTTGCCCTCAAAGGCAACAACTTCATTTGGACACCTTTACCTTTTGACTTGTTGTTGTTGTTGTTTTTTTTTCTTCCTTTTCTTTTCTTTAAAGTAATTCTTTGTTTGTCCATAGTTTGGTCTCCCTCGTATTTGTATGCGTATGAGCTGTTGTCTTTGGCAAGTCCTGTTATCGTCAGTTTTTTTTATGTTGCTGACTAGAAAGACTTCAAATTATTTTTCGTCTTTTTTTGTTGTTTTATCTTTTTGACAAACACAAGTTTTAGTTTTGTTATGGATCACCGTCGGATCTGTGCCAACATTATGCGTACCGTAGCTATGGAGTTGTCTGTAAAGGATCTAAAAATTTATTGCATAAAGTGACAAATCTCTAACTTTGTTAGATAGATAGATAGTTGGTTTATGCTTTTTCTAGGACGATTTTGAATGCAAGTTTTTTTTATTTTTCATTCTTTTTCAAGGTTGCGACACCCGGACGCCTCCTTCATCATCTGCGTGACACAAAGGGATTTTCTATTCGCACAGTGAAATATCTGGTACTTTCTGACATCACCTGTTCAGTTTTCTCTTTGGTTATGCATGATGTAATTGCAATTTACAATTGTCTATACACTACTAGATGCAGTTTTTGCCAGAGAGATACTACTAAAAGTAGGATGAAAAATATCAAGAGACGAATCAAGACAAACATGAGAACAAAATGGGAAGATATTATTGAAAATTTAGTTCCAATACGAGACTCTCACTCTCCATATAAATAATTTTCATTTAGCATTTGTGGATACTTTTATTGTTGTAAATATTTCAATCATTGGCTGTCATACATTTTATGAAGACTTTATCTTGCATCTTCTTTCCCATCCAATGCATTATCCAATAGACTTTTCCGAAAAGTAAATTTTCCCTTCACACATTGATGTGTTTGGTACATTTTAATGCCATCCATACTGTTTTCTCTTTTGTTTTGCATAAGGTTATTGCAACTAATAAATGTTAGTATAAACTGAAGACTACCAGATGCATGATGTAGCCAGAGAAAGGCTACTAAAAGTAGAATGTAAAATGTCACAAGATCAATCAAGACCAAATTTGCAAGAAAAGTAATTGTTTATATATTTCACTTATTGGTTGTCTGATATTTGTGGAGACTCTATCTTGCATATACTTTCCCATCCAATGATAATATTAACACTTTCTATAAGACTTGCTCAAAAAAGTCTAAGCAAACCTCTAATTTTTGAACTGAGCAGGTTTTAGACGAGGCAGACAGGCTGCTTGGTGATGAATTTCAAAAATCGACAGATGAAATTCTGAAATCCCTCCCTCGTGGTGGTGAACGGATCACATATTTATTTTCTGCTACGATGACCAAAAAGGTAAGTTCAACTATTTCAATGAGGTTGTATTACTTGCGCTATTTTCGTTTTGTATGAATGCTGCACGTTGGATATGGTCAAGTGATGTGTTGGTTGGACTCATGTGTCTTAGTTTCCTTTCTATTATTCTAGACAAATAGAAGTCTCTCTTTACCGACATTTTAAATTATTGGACATTAGTAGAAAGTCACTAAATCTATTCTTTCGAATTTATTTATTTTTCCCATGAAAGAAAAAAGATTCAGGACCTTTCTTGCTTGTGATGAGAAGCTACGGAATGTACTTTTACCATCTTACTTAAGGTTGCATTACCTACTTCAGGCTTTTGTTGTTTTATTCTTTTATTTTATTTTATTTAAAGCATCACATCAGAGTTTACATTAAATAATCGATTATGGCCTGAAATGCCAAATTCTTGTTATAGTGAGTTCTTGAGTTGAGTCACCCTTACTTTTTTGCAATGTTTGAAACAGCGAGAAGTCTAAGAACATTGGTGGGAACTTCTTCTACACTCTAGCGGTCTTAACCCGTTGAGCCGTAAAACCGTAAATTTTTTGTGCCATAGATGATAATAAGAAAAAGAAAAAAAACATCATACTTAGAAAGCAATATTAAACATCATTCATTAAAAAGAGTCGATTAAAACATATATGTGTGTGTGTGTGTCTATATATATAATTTGTTTATTTTAGTTAACAGAGTTCTGCTCTTAATGTTGCAGGTCAAGAAGGTTGAAAGAGTTTGTCTAAGGAACCCTGTGAAGGTATGATGCAAGAGTCTCTTGCACCATGTTCATTCTCTACTTATTTGTTTCAAAAGTAATAATGTCATTTCTTCATTTATCTCAGATTGAAGTAGCATCCAAGTACTCTACGGTTGACACACTAAAGCAGCATGTATTGATGGCGCCGTTCAAGCACAAGGTTTCTTCACTTCTTCTTATTCTTTTTGTTCCTGATTTTAATTCTAGAGGAGCTATGCATTCAGATTTTATACTTGTGTTGAAAAAAAAAAAATTGTAATTTGAGGAGATGTTAGGAATGGATCATCTTTATTTTTGATGCTCTGTATCCTGGAACGCATGTTTCCTTCTCCCAACTTCAGGTTAGGTTATAGGAAGGGTCTGGAAATTCATTCACCATTTCAATATGTATATCTGTTTATTTGAGTAGTTCAAATTGAAGAGTTGAAGTTAAATTTTTACATTGAGTTTTGGCCATTTTGATGCTGTTTACTGTCTTGTTTCCTTTGTATATAAATTCACAAATATTGAACCTCCAGGATTGCTATCTCGTATATATTCTTACTAAGAAGTGTCAGTGCACAACAATGGTTTTTACTGAACAATGCGCCACAGCACCCTTTTTGGCTTATACACTTCGAAATCTTGGAATTAGGGCCATCCCTCTTCATGGTGATATGAGCCAGGTATAATACATTTAGTTTACTTGAATTACTAGTGGCCTTGTGGGTATGCTTTATTTAAATGAAACATTTTAATTTCTCTGGCAATCCGGAGGTCATCTAACCTTGTTTGTATAAACTTCTGGCAGCAAAAAAGACTTGGAGCCTTAAACATGTTCAAATCAGGACAGTGTAACGTACTTGTCTGCACTGATGTGGCAAGTAGAGGATTGGATATTCCATCGGTGGATATGGTTATTAATTATGATATTCCCAAGAACACTAAGGTTAGGCTTTCTATTTACCAACCCAGTGTATTTCTTATCTGCCACACAGGTAGCTGCGGGATTGTTGTTGTGCATACTGCAGCTCTTTATGATTCAAAAATTTGTGCTCCCCCCATAGATCCCTTTTTGAGATTGTTTGTTGTTCTGAGCTTTATCATTTTTCTTTTATTGAAATAATAAACAGTTATCTATCCTTAGGGAATTATGATAGGGATCAAATCATCTGCAAATAGTTTGCCTATTCTTTTAACTGTTAAAATTGTTAAATGAATTACTGTGGTTATTACCAGGATAGTCATATATTCTAATATTCATATTACTAAAAAATGATGAGTTATTCAGATTTCATTAAAAACTTGTCTGACTGCACCATACACCTGAGGCATTGACCCAAATAACATCCAATACGAAGCAACTTTAAATTTGTCCTAGTTTGCGACAGTTGTACTGATGCCTTTGGCACAGTTCCTCCCCCCCTCCTCCTCCTCCTCTTCCTTCCCAGCGCACGCGCGCTTTGGTGTGTGATGGTTGTTTGACAATCACCTTCTCTTCCTTTCCCAATATTCCCTGCAGTCTGGTAGAATTGGCTCATTTGTTTTCCATTTGAATGAAATGTTGTCTCCATTGCACTCCTTTTTTGTGTTGCGTGTTTTGATATCATGTGTCCTTGCAAACCTGTATCCTGTCAACTGAAAAGGAAAAGGGGGTAAACACTTGGAAGAAAAACATTTTATTTAATACCATTGCTATTGTGCCCTCGTTAGCTGACTAAAAATGGGTCACAGAATTACATCCATCGAGTAGGAAGAACTGCTCGTGCTGGGCGATCCGGGGTTGCAATCACTTTCGTGGGCAGTATTCTTGACTTACCAGGGTATTCCCAGATAGAATCGCTTATTGGTAGGCTACATTTATAGCTACTTGCGTTTTAAGACAAGAAAGTGGTTTGTTTTGAACGCTTACAGTTTTGTTAACTTTTCAGGCAATAAGTTACCACTATTTCCTGCTCCATCTGAAGAAGCCTTACAATTTCTAGAAAGTGTCAGAGAGGCTAGAAGATTGGCCACCTCGGTAATGTTCACCCTAAGTTGGTTTCTTTTCAATATCAAGGTTTTGGGTATTTAGTTGGATTGATTTACATAGAAATTTAGTTGGATTGATTTACATAGAAATAAGAAAAGAAAAAAAAAATGGTTTTTGTTTTGGGGGGAGAAGGATTTGGGGTTTCCAATGTTTATTCAGTTTTGTCATTGGTGGACTTGACACAATCGACTTTTGATTGACTTGCAGAAAATGAAAGAAAGTGGAGGCAAGAAGAGAAAGTGGGGAGGAAACGATGATGAGGAGGATATTGTAAAGTATTTAAGTAACCAGGCTGGCACGTCCAAGAAGATGTTCAACAAAAGGTTTAAGAAATGATGAAAGATTGCCTTCATAGCCCTGGAAAAAAGAGAAATGTAAAATGAACGACATTTTTCTTATTCTCCTTTCTTCTGACTTTAGGAATTGGGTTTTTATCTCTGCTTTTGCAAGGAAACTAATTTACTGAGACTTATATCATGTTGATGATAGACCTGATTCAAATTACTGCTTGTGCATCGGACTGCTCGCTGAAAGAATCAGGATATTATCACCAGTTGAACGGTGTAGTTCACTACACCTGCGTTGGACTTTTTCTTTTGGGTCTGAATGCTCCTGCATTAGGCTATTCGCTGGAGCAATTTCCATATAAAATTCTCTCTTTTCAGGGAAAATGAAATTTTTTTTTTCAATGTCTAAAAAGAAAATAATAATGCAGTCAAGACTATAAAAGACTATAAGGAAGCCCCCTCTCAACAGCCAACTCCATACAAGTGAAGATAGATGTTATGAATCATTTTTGTTAAGTTCCCTAGTCTAATTATGTTGTTGCTGTGGGAGTGTGAAATGCTGCGTTTTGAAGCATAATAGAAGGAATATTAGGTCATTTGTTTCTAGTAATAATAGTATCTATAGTTGCTCGACACGTGTTCTGTGCCAGCTTGCACCTTCTTGTCTTGTATTTACAGACTGTTTTGCCTTGTGGAAAGGCCATGAATGAAAATCTGCATTTTATTTTGTTAGAGCAACTCCAACAGATTCTCTATATTTTATTTTGGGGAAATTATTGGTCATTCCCTCCACTTTTGGGGCGTCGACAGTTCAGTCCCTCGTATCATAATTTTAACAAGTAGCTCCTCGGACATTCCAATCTTACACAATGTGGTCCAAAATTACTATTTTACCCCTCGCTTCCTTTTTTTTTTTTTT
>BDJD01008313.1:89841-100985 GCA_002564525.1 Rosa multiflora | reverse complement strand
TGATTTATACGCATCCACATACACACATGAACAAAAGTGCCTCACCTTCTCAACCCAGGCTTCCTTAAATTCCACAATGTACGGGTGCTGAATCCGGGCAATAAGAGCCATCTACACATCAACCAACAAAACTACATAACTAAATCTACACCAAATAGCAAATAAACTATATCCTATGACAACAGAACCGGAAATCAAAGTATTGAACTTGAAAACTACCTCTTGATGAGCAGATCTCCGGCACTGCTCCGTCTGCCTCGCAAGCCGGATCTTCTTCAACACATACCTGAACCAAATTGAAACCAAAAAAAAAAAAACACAAAAAAACAAAAGAACAAATTAGCTTCAAAAAAACAAATAAATCCTCTGCATTACACAGATTCAACATATTCAATCCTCACTTCTTCTTCTCAGCCTTGTGATGAACCAAAATCGCGGCTCCGAAAGCTCCCCGGCCGATCTGCTCCATCAGCTCATACTGATCCATCCTAGACTCCATCCCTTTCCTCTCTCGATCCAAATCAACCACAGCAATGCCTCCTATTTTACCGAAGAAACATAATCCAACATAAAATGATGATTGCTAATTTTTAGAAACATAATCCAACTCTCTCTACTCAAAACAATCCAGCAAATTTACAAAAGTTGTTCAACTTATTATATCTATTTCAAATGATATAAGCCAACACTTATATCAGTATATCAACTGATGTAGAAAATCTATACATGTAGACCGTCAAGAAATGAAACTATAAGCTTGGTGCAAGTTATAATCAAGTGTCGTCAACAGAGGTCTTATACAACATCATTGCTCTCCAGGATATAGGACAGAGGATCACACAACAAAACCAACTTTTTTCTTAAAAGTATAATGTAGTAGATACTGTAAGAAATGCCTATTTGGTTTGATTGAAGTAATACATTGTTCAATAATCTATCGCTAGCTCGAGCAATAGGCTAGGTTGTGGAAGAAATCTAGTTCCATGGAGAACAATGCTTTCTTTTTTGCTGTGGAGCCTCTAAAAGTATTGCATTGGTAGGGTACTAGGGCATTAATGATGACTAATTTAATAGTATGATTATGACATGATTCGTAAGTCACTGTAACTATGGCTCTTCAACTGTCCTAGTTCATTTATATACACGTATATCATTCATTTAATCATCTTCCTTATTTCAATATATTATACAGACTGATTGGCATATTTTACATGACCAAAAGGTTATGCATTTGGCCGATTTTTTTTTTTAGAGATGGCTTTTGACCACTGAAAGATTGAAAAGTTCCGATCACGCATGCATGCGACACACATCAGCAATGTATCGGTGCAAGATTTTAAGGTGTCTCCTCTACGACATTATCTCTCGGCCTTTTTGTGCTTAGATCAGTAGACCTCACAATTATATGGTCCAATATTGTATTTTTTTCAAAACTCGAACACAAAAAATGCATGCTAAGGATCCATGGGAGAGATATAGTCTTCGGAAAAGAAAGATTTGAAGGGCACAAAAGACCCAATACTATAAAATCACAACCATCGATCAGATAAAACACACTGTTTTCAATAAATTATTAACCAAAAAACAAGTCCCATAAGAAAACAAACAATCTACCTGCACCTGGATAACTAATTTTCCATTATTACTTATACAGTTGGCTATTATAAAGTACGGATACATCCTTAACCATCCCCCTTCTTCACACACTTTCCTGAGAAACTCATCCTCTTATATTTAATCAGTTATAAGCCATTTCAATCATGAAATTAATGCTACAAATCCACTCTCAACCCTTAATCCCTTATGCAATCAATTAGGATCAGAATGTAGAATTGTAGGAGTGACTTACAAAGCTCAGTCTTGAAACTTTAACTTCATTCACCTCTTAATGATCTGTCTGTCCTGTATTGATGCTGAAACAAGTAACAACAGAGCCCAAGCCTTCTTTGCCGCCTTGACTTCTTCCTTTTCTTGGGACTACTTTGATGAGTGTCATTTTCTTTGCAACTAATTTGGTTAGTACTATCGACTATGCATGATGTTATCCACTACAGGCGGAAGCCGGTACTATTCTGTTATGGTTAACTTCCTTTGACAAATAATTTGAGCCTGCATAACTGCAACAAAACAATAAAAAAGGTTTGACTAATTCAGAATTATGAGTAACATTCCATCTGCACTAGTTTAACTCATTATTCCTAAATTCTAAGGAGGACAGTTCGACGACAGAATGGTTAGGGAACCCTTTGGCTTCTAGATAAAACGAGAGAGGAAGCAAAAAATTTCTCATGGTATATTGACTTGAGTCCCTTTCCTCTCCCTCATTGACTTGAGTCCCTTTCCTCTCCCTCATTGTTTCTGAATACTAATTGAAGAGATAAACTTGCGTCAAAAGGAATACATCTCTTGAACAACTTGTATTCCAGTCTGTTTCGGACCAATTAAACACATAAAGAGCAGATTTCATACAAAGGCAGAATTTACATTTTCTTCCTCATTCAGTGAGCAGTCAGGCCTCAATGTTCAGTTACACCAAAATGTGAAAGACCACAATTATTCTACTTGTTTTCACCTTAATGGTATCAACTATGGATTTCCCACCCTAAGTAAAGTAGTATATCTACTCATCATCAAAGGCTTATTTCGTGTTTTGCAGATTTTGGAGGAAATAAATAAATAAATAAGGCAAACAAAAAGCAGGTAAGAGAAATATATATGAAACCCATTAACCCAACCAAAAATCAGCAGGTTGCCAAAAATCAAAAATCAAAAATCAGCAACAATGTAGGAGAAGGTATATGATATGGACATCGCCCTATCATACTTTGGTAGAGATTTATTACCGACATAATGTCACAAACAAATAAATTATTAAAAAAAAAAAGGAGGTCCACCCTAGGAAAACTGTGACTAAAGCACCCAAGCTGAAACCCTAGGTTTCGTGCAGAAGTACGGCAGCGGTTCCGAGGATCCTCAAGATGTGAAAAAGACTTTCCGGAGTCGAGCCTTCAGAGATAGTGACTTGCAAAACGGCAGTGTCTGTGGTGGGTATCGAACTCGGATTTGGGTTTAGGCACACTCGGGTTTTGAGGTGAGAAATCGTAGAAGACCCTTGCTGAGGAGAGATAGTTCTGATCATCCTATGATGGCAGTGTTACGATTGAAGGAGCTGCGTTGGTCTTCCGGAGGAGGCGAGCAGATCTTACTTGACTCGGAGGAGTTCGTGTTGTTGTAGCGACGAAATACCAATAGGTTTGGTGTGCGGTATGGATGCCAAGGTTGTTTGGGTAGGGCAGCCACCGGACTAACTCGGCGACAACAGCGGCTCTGGCGAACTCGTTAGGGTTATGGCTCTTGCTGGTCTGGGTGCTGGGGTGAGGGTATGTGGTAGTGGGTTGAGCATTGTGTTTCAACCCGTTTTCCCTTCTCTCTCCGGCTTGGGCTGGTTTGGGCTAGACCTCTTGATGTGTTTGGTGTGGGCTGGCATTGTACCTAGCATTTGGATTCTAGCCTTTTGCTATTTAAGTTTAGCTTCTTGAGTTGTATACCAATTGAGGTCTCTAGGCGATTAGAGTTGCTCTAGCAAGGATTTAGGTAGTGTGGATTTGTGTTCATATGGCTAGGTTTTAAAAATTGTGCTCATTTTATTTACAATGAGGGTTACTTGTTATTTGTTTGGCAGTTTGTTTCATCTAGATTTTATTTGATATAAGACAACATATGATGTACATGCCTTATGACCATGAATAAGAAATAAAATTGGGAGCTTCTATTCATACCTCCAAAATTAGTATTTAGACATCCCCACTTAATAGACCTCCAACTTACTTTTACAAATAATCAATATACTATCTACACCTCCCTAATTTTTACATAATACCCAATAATTTTTTTTTTCCGAGTGTTCTATTCATATATCTCCAAAATCGGTCGTTAGTCCTCCATCAATTTTTTAATATTTCACAATATTATTTTACTCTTGATATAACTAAGCTGAAAAAAAAAAAATCAATTGATAGCTCTCTCCCTCTCCCTCCTCCCTTGCTTATTGTTGTATTTTGTAGGCATATGCATTAGAGACCAAGAGCAGTTCATTTCTTCAACTTCTTAAGATTGCCTCGCTTCATATATTTTTTTTGAACAATACGCTCCAATGGATGAGTATGATTTTAAGAGAAAGTGGTCTGTTGGTGTTTTGATTAGAGAATATTGCATATCCTAAATTGAATAGAGGAACTGCAAAGTAAGGAACTGGTCTGTTGATTTCTCCGCTGCTTGGTAAAGGATGAAGACCATAACAAAAACAAAAGGAAAAAATTGGCATGAGGATGACCATTTGTTGATTTCATACCTCTAAAAGGGAAAAAAAAAACTTTTTTTAATTAATTTTTTTTCTCTTTTGTGTCTTTATTAGTAATTTAATATGAGTTGACAAAGTCAACTATCACTTGAAAAAAGAAAGAGGTCCAAATGCCAATTTTGAAGGTATAAATAGAAGCTATTCCTCAAAAAAACAAATAAACTATTAAAAAGGAACTAGAACATTAAAATAGAAAATAAACAAGTTAATTAGGGCCCAACAATTGAGTCCTGGGCTAAGTAAAGCCACTGTTTCGGTCACGCCACCTTGGATCACCACTGTCCCCATTCCCATCGCACCACCAGCCGACCTCTCCGCCCATTTTTGACGTGGGAGCTACTTGAAATAGGATGGCTCCATCCTGAGGCTAGTCGTTTAATCTACTATCATCATTTGCAAAAACCATACCAATTGCATTTGTTTGCATATTTTAAATGACCAAACAGTTGTTATGCATTTCGCGAGTTTTTTTTTATGAACTGACCACCCTGCATTGTATAGAAAGATTGCAAAGTTCCGAATGTTGACCTAATTTGCATTGTGTAGAAATAGTAGACGTCTGCAACAAATTTAA
This sequence comes from Rosa multiflora, assembly GCA_002564525.1. Classification (NCBI taxonomy): domain Eukaryota; kingdom Viridiplantae; phylum Streptophyta; class Magnoliopsida; order Rosales; family Rosaceae; genus Rosa; species Rosa multiflora. The sequence goes on along the minus strand of BDJD01008313.1, from coordinate 96,051 downwards.
CATCGCTAGAGACGACCTAAAACTCCAAAACTCCGCGCGCGCGCGCACCCTGTCTTGACACACATGAGAATAAGATTTTGAGGTGTCTCCTCTACGACACAGATTACCTCTTGGATTTCTTATGATCAATCATTGAACTCTATTTGAATCCATAGTTGCAGACTTCACAAAATACTCAATTATGTGTTCCAATATCTTTACACTAGAACAGAGGCACAAAAGATGCACGCGGAGGATCCATATCAACTGTCGAGAGAGTAGAGCTAGATTTCACAGAATAAGATTTGACACGCGGAAAAGACCCAGAACTAGCAAATCACAGCCATCAACTATATAAACCACGAGTGACCAAGAAACAAGTCCCATGAGAAAACAGTCTCTGCACCTGGATAAACAATTTTCCATTATTACTTACTATGCAATTGGCTACTATAATATACCGATGCATCTTTTTCCCTTGCACTCAATTGGGCTTAGAATATAGAAATGTAGAGTGTGACTAAAAAACTCAAGTCTTGCAACCTTTAACTTCATTTGCCTCTTACGAATCTATTTGTCCTGAACTGATGCTGAAGCAACAGAACCCACGCCTTCTTTGCCACCGTGACTTCTTCCTTCTACTGTGACTACTTTGATGAGTGTCATTTGTCTTGCAGCTAATTTGGTTAGTACTATGCACGATGTTATCCACAACAGGTATCTCAACAATCCCATCTTGGGAGGAACACAATGGGGAAGTAGGTACTATTCTGTTATGGTTAACTTCCTTTGACAAATAATTTGAGCCTGCATAACTGCAACATAACAATAAAATAGGTTTGAGTAATTCGGTGTTATGAGTAACATTCAATATGTGCTGGTTGAACTTGGAAATGCATTCCTAAATTCTAAGGAAGACAGTTTGAAAACAGAATAGTAGGGAACCTTTGGCTTCTAGATAACACTAAGAGAAGAAGTAAAAAATTTCTCATGGTATATTGACTCGAGTCCCTTTTCTCTCCCTATTTGTGTCTGAAGACTAATTGAAGAGATAAAATAAACTTGTGTAAAAAGGAATACATTTCTTGAACAGCTTGTTTTACACTGTTTCTGACCAATTAAACACAGAATGAGCAGATTTCCCTTTACACAAAAAGAAAAAGGATTAAACAAAGGAAGAATTAACATTTTCTTCCCAATTCAGAGAGCAGTCACACCTCAATGTTCCGGTAGACCAAACTGTTAAAGACGGCAATTATTCTACTTGTTTTCACCTTCTAGTAATGGTTATGATGGTCTCAACTATGGATTTCCCACCCCAAGTAAAATAGTATTTCTATTTGTCATCAAAGGCTTATTTTGTGTTCTGAAGATTTTTGAGGAAAGAAATAAACAAAATTAAAGATAAACAAAAAGGAGGTAAGAGAAATATGAAACTCATTAACCCAACCAAAAACCAGCTACAATGTAGGAGAAGGTGCAAGTTTTGGACTGGACCTCATCCTTCTAGGACAATGAATAGCATACAAGTAGTACCTTATGTTTTGAATGGCATTGCTATTCCTTGGAGGTGCAGTCAACGCCCCTTCAGTGCCCTCATTTTTAGGGACTGCAGAAAAATGTTCACTTGAGCGGACTTCATCTTCTAAGGACTCTGGGTTGCCTCCATCATTTTCCTTTCGTGAGACTTCATTGGTGAAACCAGAGGATGGCATTTCAGCACTCAACCTATATTGCCTAACCCTCAAAATGACTTTTTCTATTGTTCCTAGAGCTTCTTCCACCTCAGAACTGATGAAAATGTTTCTCTTTCCAATTACATGTCCCCTTTCGGGAATTCTTTTGAATGTTTGATCCTCAAGCTGCCTGCTTTCTTTGCCCTCTAACTCCTCAATCTTGCTTTTTTCATTTTTAATCTCCTCAGTCTTGCTTTCTTCACTCTCTACCTCCTCAATCTCACAAAGAGTGTTTCCTCCAGTAACATGTGCATCATCTGGGGTAGCTTCACTTGCAAGGTGTTCATTATGAACTTTCTCATTCATATCCACCAACTTCAAATCATTCATTTTATGTTTAACTAGATTTTCTTCAGAGAGATTGGATGCATCACCGTTTAACTTTTTGCCCTCCAGAAGCCGGCTTGATTCATGAAGTGAATAAAGAGCTTCACGTATGCGAGAGTATAGTGGGCCTCTCAAAGCCTTGCTGTAATCTTCATCACGATTAAGCTTAGAAGACACTACCTGTAGGTTTGTAACAGCGCCAAGAATTAGAAAATCTAACAAAAACACAAATCATAAAAAACACAGACCGATACATGAGAATGAAAGATGTTGCCATGCAATTTCAGCACACTGGCCAACCTGTAAATTCAATTTCACCCCTTGCCCCTCCCTCTTTTGATCTTGGAAATGTAAAGCTTCAGGAAATTTCTGAAGTTCTTAAGAAGTCAGGTTCCTTTGTTTTAGAAATTTGCAATTTCCTTCTATTTTTTCTCATCCTTCCCAGTATATCAGATTTACAGAAATTATCAAGTTCCCTGATGATAGTTATGTACATAACTACACAATAATAAAGAACCTAGTTGATTAGCTAACAAGAATAGTTTGAGGTGTAGCCTTACTTAATCTCAGAAAATTATTGGTAGTGCCTTTTGGTATATATGTGTTTGTGCATGTGCCTATATACTAGCTGCATCTTCCTATGTTACAAAGTAAACATACAACCTTTTGATACAGCCTGAAACCGTTGCCAATGAGCTGTCTTGAGACAAAATTTATAAGGGACGGTGGGACAAAATCCATCTTTATATCCATATTTGCTATTGTCCTACAAAGTTTGACAATTCAAAGCTTTAATTAAAAGCCAATGAACAAAGTAAACGAATGCAAGAATTAAGTAACCATTTCATACCGAAAGTAACTTCTATCATCAGTAACCTTCTGCAAAGCAAAGCCACCAACTACATCTATCCTAACTGCATCCTTTACTCCATCAGTTGCCTCATTTTTAAGGCCACCATCAATGCCTCCAAAATCAGAGATCTAAAACACAATTAACAACAGAATTACTTCATTCAGGTTTTTTTTTCTATGGAATTTTTGGAAATTCGGACATATGACCACCAAAATAAAGGAATGACATCAACTGGAAAAGTTTAAATTCCTACCGTGTTCAAGAGAACAACAACCAGGTCATCTTCATAGTACTCAAACACAAAATAGTGCACAACAGCTTCCCTAGGTGAAAGTGGCCACGGAATCTTCATCCTTTCTTCCAAAAATATATACAAAAGTCAGCATTGGAAACGGAAAATATTCTCACAAGTGGTCAAAATCAAATAAGAGATCTTTTAACAAATTTTGCATTTTTATTTCGGATTTAGACAAACCTCACTACAGATATCTGTTCGCCAATCCCGACCTTCTGTAAACACTTCCCATAGAGAATTTTAAAAGTTGGAATGGTAGACTGAGGCCACCTGGAGAAGGATAAAAACTAATTATGTCCGAATAACAGTATCCCAACAGTGCACATTACAAATTCTTGCAGTTGATGTTTCAGTATAATTTCTGTATGTACAAGAAATCTGTTTCAATGTGCATGTGGGCACGTGCGAGTGTTTATTACACGGTCCACTGCCTAAGCATAGCATCAGAGCATTCAAATGCACATGCCTGAATAAGTAGTATACACATACTGCACTGAAGAGAATGAAACATTGTTGTTTTATGATTCTTAGAACTCCTTAATGAAGCCCTACCTGCCAACTCATTCAACCCCAATTTCCTTGGATGAAAGAAGCAACAAATATTATTTGATGGAGAACATTTAGAAAGACTCGCACACAGCATAGACCATATGTCATTACAAATAATATGTATAGTTCAAGCCCACATGCAATGATTGAAATGACATACCATTTCTTGTAAAGGTCTGCCTCACATGAGATGCACAAACCTGCAATAGAAAGGAAATTTTATAGTGTCTTGAGACATTTATTTAACTATAGATTGGTTCAACAGTCTCAAAAAGATACATGATCTAAAGTTCATCATTTTAGCGTGAGACGTAAGAATGTTTTGAGTATTTCAGCTTAACTTACAGACATCTACAGGCCCGTCTACGTAACCTTCAACAAGTAATGTATGAAATGGAGAACCTTGGATGCCCTCACGATACATAACCCGGAACTCCTCATTGTCCTGTTTTAACTGTAAAAAGAAGTATGTTTTGAAGCATATAAGTATCCTAATCGCATACTGATGAACCAAGAAGTTCATTTAGTAACTCTCAATATATTGGCCACAAATTGACCAATTAATCAAGATTTGCAATTATAGATATCAACTTCCCAGATATTTAGAGAAGGAAAAGACAAGAATTATTATAACGAAGTAAACAGTTCCATAAGCCAGAGTTTGAAGAAAATAATGCCGATTGATAGCGTACTTTCCATTCAGGACGTGACGGGGTATCACAAGTTTTCAACCGCTCGTCATCACCAACTGAAACACTCCTCAACATGTCAAGCAAATTTGACACCTCAGCCGTCCTTTCTTCTATCACATTTGCATTACAACCTGCAGAACCCAAAAGGCTAAAGTTATAAAGAGCACCCCATATACACCAGATGCAGCCAGGATATGAATAACCCCGTATCAAGAGGGTGGGTGATTGAAGAACTCCAAAAAGAAATTCATAAGAACTAGCCACCTTCAATTTCATTTTCTGAAGATCGCAAAAGCTGATCCTTGACAAGGACTTTTAGAGCCTCCTTATTTGTTAGATTAGGAGATGTCAGTGTCTTGTCCAGCCTCTCTCTGTATTGAGTGATTTTTCTCTTTTTCTCCATCTTTACATTTCCAGCCAAACTACGAAAAGCCCTCTCAGAAAGTCGTGATGGCTATCTAATCCAGGTATTACCAATAGATTACAGTATCATCCCCTGAACCCAAAATGATATTTATAAAGAAAAGTTAAATTCTGTAATCAGCTGAGACCCTCTAAGATCATATGTGCCAAAGTACAAAGTGCATCAAGAGCTCTTATTGATGACAACAAATGACATCGATATTACATCAGCAAGTGATTACACATCAAATGTTTCTAATACTGTCTTAGGCAACAAATCGAGCTATAGAAGCTCTAAAAATTCAACACAACTACATGAACTCTGCATATAAAGCTCTCCATGCTTGCCAATAGCAATAGAATTTTCAACACAACCAGGCACCCAAATACAGAATTTTAAGCATATGGGTAGTGAATTCGACACCACCTCATTGTTCATGAACAAATGACCATCATTCAAGTCCACAGCATACTGAGCCAATAGAAGATGAAGGAAAACATCAATTCCAATATCAGACACCACAAACTGATTCAGTTCCAAGCAGCAGCTGATGCAACATGAAAACAGAATCTAACATGTGCATGAAAATCATCACGAACTAGTTCAAATCAACATCATACATAAAAACATAAATTCATGGATGATTCAAAAACCCAACTCACATAAAACCTCTCTTTAGCCCACGAGTCCACTGCCCAGCTCAAGTTCCCATCTTTCCAAAATTCTGAACAAAACCCAGAACTTGAAGACTGAAATCTCCACCACCCAGGTTGCAGATCTCAACAAAAAGAAATGATTCTGTCCACTGAAACTAGAGACAAGCCCACCTGATGTGACACCCCCAAGACAGAGCCCTTTTCCTTGGGCATAACGGATTCCAAGACCTTTCCAAGCAACTTAAAAAGCATATATAATAAAGAAACCCAACCAATAAAATTGATTTTCTTTTAACAAGATTTTAAAATGTGAACAGTAACAACAAGGTGTGGATTGTTCTAGTTCAAAAAGGATGGTGTACAGTAATGGCGGGTGGGACGAAACTGGAAACTGCCAGCTAAGTGTCAACTGTGCATACATTAATTGAGGCCGGTCGGAGGAAATCATTAAGACCAAGCAAAATCAACAATTAAAGAATGAAAATGAAAAAAAGGAAGCAACTTCAGAAAACAATTATGGAAATTAAAAGTGGGGGGATGAAAAGGAGGCACGAGGACACGTGTAGTTCGACTGTAAGTTCGGCACGGAAGGAATTAGGTGACATCACGGGGGGTGTTATTCCTCTTTTGGGAGCTGTGAAGGGTCACGCAAGGCGGCTAGACCCGTGCCTTTCAAGCGGTTGAGGGTAGTAAAGGCTACTTGCCCTCTTTTTGGCTTTT
>BDJD01008313.1:29919-87789 GCA_002564525.1 Rosa multiflora | reverse complement strand
GCAAAAAAAAAAAAAAAATCTTAGCAGAGCTCTTTCCAAGATTTTTTTTTTTTTCAATTTTTTCTAGAGGGGAGAAAGACAGTCAATTAAGGACCAAGATTACATAAAATGAATTATTTCTCCAAGGTTGACGAAGTCTTCATACCCAATGAAAAGGAAATTGCAAATATTTTCTATCCACCGGTCAAGGGAAATCATAAAAGAATACTGTTGAAACCTTTGGTTCTACAGTGATTTTAATAAAATTCAGGTACATGTTACATGCTATGAACGATTCAATTCGTTTCTTTTGGAATGGTTTGAAAATTGGGGGAAAAAAGAGAAGATAATAAGATAAGCAAATGATTTCAGCCACCAATTTTTTTTCAAAATTAGATGACCGGCCTAGTAGGGGACATTGAGTATGTGACTATGTGGATGGTCTTATTCCTTAGATACAGGAACCGCCTGAAATGTAAGCCAGCGGCTTTCAGGAGTCTCCGAAAAAAAAAATCGATATTATATTTTATGAAATGTATATAATATATTTTTGCACAAATAAACATATGTGCATCGATAGTCTAGTAGTGCTGGCATTATGCTTCCCTCGCAAGCAAGATTCGAGTCTTGCTGCTAAGGTTTGAATTAGGGGTCTTCATTTGGCCCACAGGCTGCTAAGGTTTGTATTAGGGGTCTTCATTTGGCCCACAAGCTGCTAAGGTTTGAATTAGTGGTCATCATTTGGCCCATGGGCCTAAAAGCTCATGGGCTCCTACCTGATCTAGTGGGCAAAAAGCCAGGCCTAGCCTATAGCAAAGCCCATTTCGGCTATGCCCATTGGGCAGGAGGCATGGCTAGGGCGGAGGGTTCAAAGCCCAGGCCCGGCCCATTAAAGTCTGCCCGGCCTAGCCTTATAAGCCCAACCCGAAAGCCCATTCAATTCTAGTATTAATGTTTTTTTATGTAGTTATATTGAACTAATTATTGTATTAGGCCATCTTTTCATTTAATTTTGTATTTTATTTTGTTTAATAATTAACATATCATAATTTTTTCATAGCTTTTTGTATTTTTTTAACAAAAGAACATGATATATAAATATAATGGGCTTGGCTATGCCCACCCAAAAAGCCCATAAGGCCCTAGGCCTTGATTTTTAAAAGAAGCCCGTGCCTGTCTGGCCCAAATTTTTTTTTAATGTTGTGCCCATGCCCGGCTCGGCTCGAGCCCATTAATTTTGGGCAGGGCCGACCCAGCCCTTTGACGACCCCTAGTTTGAATGTATGCTCGGACATCTTTGTAATTTTGTTATTTTTTCCAAATACAAAAAGAGTTATCCACAATCTTTTTTTATTTTTAATAATCGTGGAAGAGGTTGGTCAACCTTAGTATCAACCATCTGTTTTGTAAACAAATTGTTCATCAGGAGTTCGAGGGTGAAATACCTTGCTGACATTTACCATGAGTTTTATTTTAGGATTCTATAAGAGTAACTTTTGAATGACACCAAGCTCATATTGTTAAGTGCATTTTTCATGGTTATGATATATAGTTTCCTGCCTCCTAATTAAGGTGACTGAAGAGTTGACAAAGATTCATAAACATGGAAGTGAGAATTCGGAGCATGGTAAGATAAAGGACAAGTATCAATTAAAGTTGATAACCTAAAAGAATTTTTAAAGTTTCAGAAAACGCTTGTGAGCATTAATTTTTTTTTTTTTAGGGGAATGAAACGAATTTCATTGACTTAATGATCATTACAATCACGAATTATGTTCTCCACCACACTTGGAGGAGGTACAAGAAATAAAAATCTGATGAAAACAGGGCCAACTTGGCCTCTTGAGCCAACTTATGCACCACCGAGTTGGCCTAGCGCCTTACAAAGTTGATCTGAGCAGAGGATACAGACTGCAAAAGCTCCCGAAGATCATAAAGTAAGAAACCCATGTCAGAGTAGTCCAGGGTCTAGTTTGGCACCGCTTGCACCAAGACTTGGCAATCTGACTCCACAACTAGGGCAACAAAGCCATGAGAAATAGCCAACTATAACCCCAGGATCAAAGCTAAGAGTTCAGCGTGCCTAGTTGAACTTGTGACTGCAACTGAGTGTCGAAACCCACCGAGGCAACTACCTTCATGATCTCTGTAGATACCCCCAATCCCTGCATTCCCATTCACATTGCAAAAAGTAGCATCCACATTTAACTTCACCATCCCCACCGAAGGTTTTGCCCAATGTACATTCCGTGTTTGCACAGGAGCACTGATGGATGAGTGTGCAGCTTTATATTCTTCCCACCATCCAAAAGTCAAGGGGACAACTTCTTACGCCGGTTTGGGACTATCACTCCATACTTTATCATTCTGATTTCTCCACGTAGCCCAAATCACCATCAACAAGGAAGCAAAGGTAGTAGGAGACTGAGAATAGAAAGTCTGAAACCAACTAGCAACACTTGTAGTAGAGTCAGAGTTGGGGAGATTAGCCAACTGCAAGAAAGACTTGGCATGGATGCAATCACGTAGTGCATGAATAGTAGATTCAATTTCCTCCTCACAGAATGGGCATTGGGTATCAATATCAATACCACGTTCACTCAACCTGCTCCGAGTAGGTAGGATATTTGAAGCAGCCTTCCACACACATACTTTGACCTTCCCTGGTACAGGAGCTTTCCAGAGTTGAGTCCAAAGTTCAGAACTAGGATTTGAGGCAGGAGTAGATTCCCCCAAAAATCTACACCTAGCAGTATGATAGGCCGATTTGACCGTGAACCTCCCTTTCTTATCCCCACTCCAAATCCATCAATCTTCATGAGGTCTAACACTAAGTGGCAGTGCTAAATTTTTTTGCACAATGGGCATAAGAAATAACTCAGTTAACAGGGCATAATTCCATGTACCTGGGGAGGAGATGAGGTCTGAAATCCAATGCGCATAAGGAGACTGAAATTGCTGCAGCTCCTCACCTAACAACCAAGGATAAGTCCAGATATTAGTGGAGAGCCCATTGCCAATATGACGGCTTATGCCTGCCCTAAGCACATCCCTCCCATGTATAATACTTCTCCAAGCATAAGAAGGAGAGGAACCAATCTCCGCATCCCAAAAGCTAGAGCGAGGAAAGTATATTGCCTTCAAAAGCCAACAAATCAAGGATTCTGGTTGCTGTATCAAACGCCAACCTTGTTTAGCTAACATTGCTAGGTTGAATGCGAACAGATGCCGGAATCCCATTCCACCCAAGTTTTTAGGTTTACAAAGTCATCCCATGCACGCCAATGCATCCCTCTCTTTTCCTCCGTGCTTCCCCACCAAAACTAAGCACAAAGTTGGAGAAGCTCTTGTACCAAATTCTGTGGAAAAAGATAGAAATTCATGGTGTAGAGTGGCATAGCCTATGCCACCACTTTGATGAGAAGTTCTCTCCCTGCAGCACTGAGCAATTTTGACCTCCACCCTGTAAGTTTTTTAGACATATTGTCTTTAAGGTAAGCAAAGGTTTCAGATTTTGATCAACCCACAAGAGTAGGGATACCCAAGTACTTGTCATGCTTGTCTACTTCTTGAACACCCAACAGTGTAGCCAATTGTTGTCTCATATGAGGAGGAACACTACCACTAAAGACAACATTACTCTTTTGCAGATTAATCTGCTGTCCTGAGGCACGCTCATACACGTTCAAAATTTCCTGGATACGAGAACAATCTTGAGGCGAGGCATAAGAATAAAGCGCGAGGCATAAGAATAAAGCATGCTATCATCAGCGAAAAGTAAGTGACTAATAACTGGGGCACCATCACAGATACGTAAACCTTGCCACTGTCCATAGGCCACAGATTGGGAGATAAGGGAAGACATCCCTTCATCACATAACAAAAATAAATAAGGACTGATTGGATCACCTTGACGTAATCCTCTATGAGGGGTAACAAAGCCTTTTGGAATCCCATTGATGAGGAAAGAATACCGGACAATAGATAGACAAAACATAATTAGATCGACCCATTGAGGAGCAAACCTCATATTCAACATAATCTTCTGCAGAAAATTCCATTCCAACCTATCATACGCTTTGCTTATGTCCAACTTGAGTGCAAGGAAACCTTCTTGACCCCGACATAGACGATGCATGTAATGTGCAAGTTCGGAGGCCATAAGAGTATTGTCAGAGATTAACCGGTCTGGGATGAGGGCACTATGCTGTTGTGAGATAATCCTCGGCAAGAAATCTTTAAGCCTATTAGCCAAAACTTTTTAAGCGAACTTGTAAACTACATTGCACAAGGCAATGGGTCTCAACTGCGACATAGTCTGAACCTCCTTTACTTTTGGGATTAAGACCACATGGGTGAAATTTAAATCCTGCGGCATGTCTTTAGTAGTTAGCAAAGAAATCACAGCATGACAAACCTCAAAGCCCACTAAGTCCTAATACTTTTGGAAGAAGAAAGGTGACATTCCATCTGGTCCAGGAGCTTTGGACGGGTGTATTTAGAATAAGGCCTCCTTGATCTCCTTGATGGTGTAGGGAGCCAAAAGTGAGTCATTCATCTCTGTCATAACCCTAACATCAATGGACTGCAAAACAACCTCCTGAGCCTCGAGATTGGGTTCTTGGATTGCAAAAATCTACTGAAAATAGTTAACAACTACATCCTCGATACCCTTCGGGGAATATTGTCATACACTGTTACTATATGTCAACCCTTTGACCTTATTCTTCTTTTTTCGGTTAGAGGCACGTCGATGGAAGAACTTGGAGTTCCGGTCACCCTCCTTAAGCCTTATAGCCCTCGACCGTTGGCGCCAATATGTCTCATCAGCAGACATCAATTCATTCAGCCTCTGGGAAGTTGGATTTTCGTAGGTTGGTCTGCCGGGTCAAAGGGCTTCTGTAACAAGACATCCAGCTGCAAACGAACGGACTCTGAACATGCTACGATCCCAGGCCAAGAGATGACCACCTGTATCTTTTATTTTCCTGCACAACTGCACCATAGGGCTACCAACTTGTTGGCCTGCCCACGCTTCATCCACAACCTGAGAAAAAGATTCATAGGAGCACCACATCTCTTCAAACCTAAAACGGCAACGCCCCCGATAGTTCACAACTTGTTCCTTACGCACCTCCAGTAACAAAGGAACATGATCCGATCTACTAGGGGGAAGATTGATGATCTCGAGAAACCAAACTCCGCCCACCAACCAGGGGAGCACACACCCCGATCCAATCTCTCCTTGGTGTTGGAATCACTCTAGGTAAATCTCCCTCCAGCTGCACCCATATCCTCCATATTACAATCCAGTAAAGCTTGACGAAAGGTATTCATCTGATTCAGACTCCGTATCCTCCCCCAGATTTCTCCCCCAGGTCGAGGATCTCATTGAAATCCCCGGCTACAACCCATTTGATCGATGTATTACCCACCAAAGAGTGCAGCAAATCCCAGGAAATATGTCTTTGTCCTGTCTCCGGATGTCCATAAAAACCAGTGAAGCGCCATTGCACCTTCGGCGAGTCCTTCACATCCACATCTATATAGAAGTAGTTAACATCTCTCACATTCATAGAGATCAAATCATCATACGGAAAAGCCAGGCCGGCTGCCCAATCGACTCGATCAAAGTGGATGATGTTTTGAAGGCCCACAGAACGAGGCAAAGATTGATGTTGTTCTTTGGTGCAATGGGTTTCGCTCAAAAACACAGCGTGCTTGATGTTTTTGGATGAGAAGCTTAAGTGCATGTCGAGACTTACGATTCACAATCCCTTGACAATTCCAAATCAGGATATTCATCTCCAAAGAAGACCCCAGAAACGTCCTCCCCCTGCAGCCTAGTGACGGCGATGCAGAAACCCTAAACCAAAGGTGGCAAAACCCTAGATTCAAAAGTTTCAATTTGATTCTTGACTTTTTCCCTTGTGAGCATTACTTTAACATAATGGTACAACATAAAATATTATAATGATTTAAGTAAATGCTTTTACTTTATGGGATATGTATTAATTAGAGATATTATCACTATTCAGAAATTGAAACTTGTGTGTTCATCTGTCGTAGTTTTATTGAATGAGAACCCGGAATAGAGCCGGTTAATATAAATATAATGGGCAGTCAAAGACAAGAAGACTAGGCTGGTGTTTGCTCGACCCTAACCGCAACAAAATGAGAGAGGAACTTTACCAAATCGAAACCTGCACCATCCAAAATACTAATCAATGAGGAATTTTCAAACTTTTGGTTTGAATGAATGAAATGGAAATGCAGAGAGACACAGATGTGTTCAATTACTTGAAGAGACTTGTTTGCTTTTGAATTCATGTGCTCTTTCTGATTTGGCGAATTTTAGGAATTGGATGGAGAGGGTGCATCTTACATTTTCACTGTCTTCAACTCCTTATACTGGTAGTCACTGGCTCAAACATTAGACTTTCGTTTCATTTGAATGTTAAGAATCAAATGGAAGCTATAAGTAAGCAAAATCAGATCAATATTATCACCTTAAATCAAGGCGTAGCTGCAATTAGCTAGGTCAAATTTTCAAACCAAAAAATTTCGAAATGTACCGCCGTAAGAGAACGTATAAATGTATGGTATTTTGTCTAATATTGTGATGAATTAAGATCATTATCATAAATTTTTAAGAAGTGAGCAAGATAAAAATTTAGAATTTTTGAGGTTTTTTTTTATGGATGAGGAAAATCCGATCACTATTATCACCTAAAATCTGATAAACATAAGATTGTATCTCAATGGAACACGACTCCTAGTCTGTTGTAGAATGATAAGTTTGCTCCAAGTGATAGATTTTCTGTTCATGTGATATTATCCTAATCTAAATTAATCAAGCCCAATTCTTTGTAAGATACATCTCTCTAGTTAGATAAATGTCTTTAGCTATAGATAAAGTTTGTAACTAGAATATGATTCACTCTTAAATCTGCTGCAATTACTAATTTTTCTTAAATTATATATGCAAAGTTTGTACTGCAGATTTGCAGTGAATACGTTTTCAATGGCCTGCAGGCACAAGGCCGCAGCATCCGATTGCAGGTGGCTAGCGCAAGGGGCCCGTGGCCTCCTGCAAAATAAAGCAAACCCATTAAGAAGGAGATTGCCATGTCCTGTGGGAGAGGGTTCAGCTCAACCGTACTCTTATGATCTTTGTATTTTATTGAGATTTTAGCTCAACACATTCCCATGTCCCAGTGGCCTCCTGCAAATATGCACATAGGGGGCGTGTATTGTCGGTGTTGTTTGTCCACAAATAGCCCCAAGCTCCTTTAAAGGCCACTGTGCACCATAGTCCTCCATATTGGCGTTTCCTGTTAGGCCATCGGGCACCCATGTGTGTTCTGGTCAAACTCTGCTCTGCTATCTCTGTTTTCTGTCAGACAATGTCTCTTTCATCTAGAAAGCCAACAAACTCTGGCCCAGCCCACCATTAAATACAACAGGTTCTATCTCGAATCCATCAGCCCCAACTCCCAACAAATTCATTTTCTTTGATTTCATTTCTCAGAATTTGGGTGAATTAGGAAAAATCATTTGGGGTTTAGAGTTTTAAAGTTTCAAACATGGAAGATGAGGGAATCAGAATCACAAGATGGAAGGATTTAGAGACGGACTGTTTGACTCGTGTGCTTTCCAGAGTTGGAATGGAGTCTTTGCTCCTGACAGTTCCTTTCGTCTGCAAGTCATGGTACGTTACAAGTCTCAATCCCTTGTGCTTTCAAAGCCTCATATTTCCAGACTTTATGCCTTTTCCTCTGTTCACGTATTCTAATAATAGTAAGGAACCTCCTCGGAGTTTTGGTCCCTTTTATGATAAGTTTATAGACGAGTATGGCATTGATAAGACTCGTTTCTCGATCACTGCATTTGTGAAGTTTGTAGTCAATCGTAGCAATGGATTAGCTATTCAACTTAAGCTACCAGAATTCTGTACCAAAGAAGGGTTGATGTTTGTTTCGGACGCATGCCCTCTTCTTAAGAATGTATGGTTACCAGATGATTTGGTGATTTTCAAGACTTCTCACATTGTTTCACAGTTGATTAGGAAGTGGAAATTTTTGGAGAGCTTGATTTTGGGGTTTGGGATGTTGAACATCATGGACCAGTATGAAATGGATGGTAGGCCTAAGTTTTTGAGTGAACATTTCAATAAGTTATTGACAATGAAAGGTTTCTTCTCCCCTAATGCTTTGGATGCAATTTTAGTCCAGATTGGCACACATTGCAAGCATTTTACGGATTTAATGGTTTATCATACTAGCCTTGGTGAAGTTGAGGCCTCAAGGATTGTGAAGTCACTGCCAAAACTTAAGAAGTTGGTCTTGAGTAATTGTCACATTAATCGGGACAGTGTTGTTACTGTACTGAGGGGGTGCAAAGAGCTTGTACTTTTTATTGCCGATCAATGTGAAGGCTTTGAAGGGAGTGATGAAGAAATATCAAAATTTGGTTCTCAGATTATGAACTTTTCGTGCCAGGATTGCTTAGGCGGTGATTTGTTATCGACTTTTTTCAAACTTATTAATGTACATAGGAGGTTAGTTTCCATAATGTTCTTAATGTACATGGGAAGTTAGTTTCGTGCAGGGTTGGTTTTGGGATGAGAAAAGCACCTTTCAAAAGACTATCACCATGATGGCGGGTTTGCTTGTTGGTCTCAACTCTCAAGTCTAGATAGGCCTAACTGCACGATCTATATCTTGAGAGCCTTTGTCACTTAATATATGTAGCTATGTTTATATTTTCATCTTATTATATGTCTAGATATGAGAGAGCTTGCCGCTTATTTGTTTTTTTAAATCTAAATACAAATGTTATGAGCGTCTTTATTGTACCTTCATATATGCTTGCGTGGATTTGCTGAAATGATAGATTCCCTGTTTCGAAGATGCTGGGTATGACTTTAGAACCGTCTTTAATGAATTTATGTTCCTCTCTTCCAGAAACTATATATTGACTTCTCTGTAGTTTTCCCTCTTTTCAATATTATTTTTTGCAAACAGTTGAATGCAACGTGCAATCTTCCATCCTCTTTTTTCTTATCATCATCCAAGATTCCAAGTAGTTTTTGTTTCATATTCCCAAACTACTAGTGCTGTGGTTTCTTCTCCTTTTCTTCTTGGTTGCTAGAGTCCATTGCTTTTCGAATTGGATTGAGAGAAATTTCATCGGTAATCTTTCAATGGTGAACTGGCTAGTGTCTTCAATTGATCATATTGGTAAAGTGAATAGTCGAGATGCCGATATGTGATCCAAAAAGTAAATCTCACAAGAAATTCCTTAAAATGACAAAAAAAAAAATGAAATCTCTTACTAAAAAGGCTATATGTGTGTGTGTGTGTGTCTTGCCAATTGATCATTCACTGAGATAGTCAATTTCATAACAGTTCCCAACAGTTCCCATCAATACAATTGAGAATAATAAATCCAAAAGAGAAGATGAAAGAAATTGACTTCAATTCAAATAATAAAGGGGATGCAAAAGATAATTTGCCCTAGTACAGATCTCCTTGGCTACTAGTGTACTCTTGGCCTTGGCAATGGCTACATGGTACTAGTACTATAACAAACTTAATACCAATTCATCAAATAGAATTCTGGTAACAGGAGACCATTTGCAAATTTAAATTACTAATTTGGAAATAGGTATCTATCAATCTACCACCCTTGTGTAACAAGCTCTTGTTTAATTGTTATTCAAGGAAAGTGTACAAATTAATAGCAGTAGCACACAACAGAACAATACCAGATTCATGATTAATTCATCTTCATGAATCGCTGATGAAATATAGTACCTCATGAGAAAGATGGCAAACATTCAAATGAAATCAAGCAAAACATAAGAAACACATGAATTTGCAAGTTCAAGAACTACCCTTTTATTCCCAAGATTTCTTTCTTTACTTTTTGAATCACTTGGGATTGATCATTGGTGCGGCTTGCTTCTTAACCAGTTCAAATTTTGAATCTGCGTTAATTCATCAAACATCTTCATAGCCGAAGCTGGTACTCCCAGAAGCACATTTATGCTTTTCCTGTCCTGCCCCATAATAAAGGAACACAAACAATTTCTTCTCCCCAACCAAAATCAGTAGTGTGGAAAGCAACCCTAAACTATGTTGTTATTGTATGTGTTGCTGCCAAAGAATGCCAAGCTCTTATGCTTCAAAGTATTCTATGGCTGATCTCATTAACTTTCACTAACCATGTGAACTGCCTTATCAACTAGGCCAACAGAAGATGTGGAAGAGGGATTGAGTATTAAACACATTTGTACCAAGTTCGCTGAAACTTTGCAATCAAATGCAAGTGCAGCAGAGGGGTAATAATGTGGATGAAAACTCTTTGGTCAAGATACAATCCACCTGAATCTAAAGGATATCAGAACATGCAATCTGATCATTTTTAACAAGAAACGGAAGACCAAGAGGTAGTAAATGAGGGCATTAACTCATTAGAGTGACTTCTTGAACAAAGGAGTAGCTTGCAAACAATAAAAACCAACTTATTCTAGAAGTTTACCAATAGAGGGGAGACTACCACAACAAGGTGGACCTTATAAAAAGAATGGAACAGACGAACAGTGTCGGGATTATTATTGATGTAAAGTTGTCTACTGTTCATTAAAGGACTCAAACCCAGTAGAAGAGTTGGTAAGTTAAGGATAATTATTACTAGATAAAATTTATGATAATCTGTTAGTTCAATTGAAATTATGGTAGTTTACAGGGGAAAAAGAAAAAAAAAAAAAAGGAAGAAGAAGAAGAGAAAAATAAACCCACTACTAGTCATTTACTCATTTATAATGGAAATCAAGTCAACAGTTACAACTAACCAACCATAAAAAAGGAATAAAGGAAACTAATAAATAAATCTGAGGTCAGTTTAACACTACAAAGTGGATACTAAATATGGTACGCTACAGAACAATGGTGCCAGGCCTGTAAAGACATTTTATCGATTCTAAAGTTTTGACCAACCTGGCAAAGGCACCAGATGGTTAGAAAGTGTCAACAGCAGATAAACACAAAGCAAATACCTTCATCCTTTGCTTGTACCTTTGGCTGGGCTCATGCTCAACTGTTTCTTGCTACTGGTTTTTGCCTTTATATCCAGTCCTCTGTTTTCTCACAGATCCCTTTGCTTTAGAATAGCTCAACTGTTTCTTGCTACTGGTTTTTGCCTTTATATCCAGTCCTCTGTTTTCTCACAGATCCCTTTGCTTTAGAATACGAAGCTCCATCTGCATCACTTGCACCTCTTGAACTAAAACGAAATATCAGAATTCGTAGGAATTTCTGCATATTCTGCCGTGATTATCTTAACTGGTATTGACTTGCCAAACCGTCCCGGTTAACAGCATCTTTGGATGGGAATTTTGGACTTGCCATCTGGTCATGGTTAATGTTCCTCTTCACCAGAAATGTTCCCATGATCAGTTTCTTCATTCATCCTATCATCATCATCATCATCACCATGCTTAGGATCCAAAGGTTCAACTTTATCATCAGCTTCATCTTCTTCAACTTTGGATACCACCATAGCTTTTTCAGGACATGGTACTTCCTTTGGTTCTGAGGAAAGAAATGCAAAATGTATAAGTACAAAGATTACTCAAAAAATGAAATGAATCATGCTGCATTAACCACTGTCACACCTACTATTACGTAGTATCATCAATTTTAAGCGTATCATCATCATCATCACCATGCTTAGGATCCAAAGGTTCAACTTTATCATCAGCTTCATCTTCTTCAACTTTGGATACCACCATAGCTTTTTCAGGACATGGTACTTCCTTTGGTTCTGAGGAAAGAAATGCAAAATGTATAAGTACAAAGATTACTCAAAAAATGAAATGAATCATGCTGCATTAACCACTGTCACACCTACTATTACGTAGTCTCATCAATATTAAGCGCATTGTCTAGGAATACACTGACAATGCCTTATCAACAAAAATTTGGAGAAGATTTGAAAAGTAAATCCAATTATCCTATGCATTTGATGCAGAACAACTGTACATGAGTAGCAATAAATTAAGGAATCTGCATAACAAGACTTTGTCAAGAAAAAAATGAATTGCTTAGAAAAAAGGACGTGATATATATAAGAGAAAAAACCACTAGCAAAGCTGGAATAACTTTGCATTTGAAGCAGTATGTGAAGTGTGTAGATAGCTATAAATTAAGCAATCCGCATTACAAGATGCCAGGCTGCTGTAGCAAGAGATTTTAATATAAATTTTCTATGCAGAGTAAGTTAGCAATCCATGTATAACAAGCGCAAAACTGAACACCTCTGAGTATGGAACCATCCTTGGACATATGGAAATTCATATTAACGCAAGCTAATAAAATGACCGATGAGAACAATGTGAAAATAAGCTAATTAATGAGATAAAAACTACCACTACATCTTTGAACTTGATATCCAAACATCAATGTATTCAACTCGATTAGGCTGTTAAGCCTTTCGCTTGAGTGATACGGTAATGCCAGTTATGCTACAACTTGATACAAGATGCCAGGCTGCTGTAGCAAGAGATTTTAATATAAATTTTCTATGCAGAGTAAGTTAGCAATCCATGTATAACAAGTGCAAAACTGAACACCTCTCAGTATGGAACCATCCTTGGACATATGGAAATTCATATTAACGCAAGCTAATAAAATGACCGATGAGAACAATGTGAAAATAAGCTAATTAATGAGATAAAAACTACCACTACATCTTTGAACTTGATATCCAAACATCAATGTATTCAACTCGATTAGGCTGTTAAGCCTTTCGCTTGAGTGATACGGTAATGCCAGTTATGCTACAACTTGAGAACAACATAACTTTAAGATGTTTTAGAGTCCTCGTAAGCACTGAAAACCTCGTCAATCTCCATTTCAGAATTATCTGTATGTGAGTTATCCTCCAAGTGAATGCTCTCTTCTTCAGAATCACTTTCACTTTCAGAATTGCTCCTATATAAACCACTGTCTTCCATGTCTGACATGTCAGTAAAAGTTTCAATCTTCTTCTTTCCTCTGTAACCAATTAGGCTCTGAACTTTTTCCTTCCAAATAACCAAAGGGCACTTCTCAATGAGCTCTGAACCTTCATAAGCTTCTGTCAAGAAGACACTAAATCTCTTCCCTCTCTCCGAGACATAGAAGACGCCAAAATGCTTCAGAAATAGTCTCATAAGCTTTTGGGGCATCACAAGTTCCTGTCTGAAGTGAGTGAGGTGATCAGTCACCAATCTCTTCTCAACAGTAAAGCTGAGAAGCTCATGCATAATAGCCACTGCCCTCTTGTCAAATTCTTTCGACCCAGCTTTAAGTCCCCCGGCATCTGCGTAGGGTGACAAATAAGACCTTTTCTGAAAATGATCAAGCGCTCCCCGATATTTGTACACTCTCTTCTTGTAATTGGGAGGGAACTTCAAAGGAAACGAGAGTGAAAGCAAGCCAGGGGTATAAGCACCGGCGTCAGTAACCCCCATCGTCTTCTTCTCCAGCTCCGTTATAGCCCAAGCAGGATTCCAAGTAACAAGTTCCAAGTACTCAATATCCTCATTATCCCGTACCAGCCTAAAGTGTTGGGGATACTTGTGCACCCAGGTAGTCCTAAAATCATTTGGAAGCGCAAAGTCTCTCCTATAATGAGCAATCTTGTCAACTCGAAGCCGCTTATCAACAGACATCATAAGAAAACGAGTAACATACTCAGCAGCCTTATCTCGATGCTGCTCAAGTAACCTATCCTCCTCCTCTACCAACTCCTCAGCTTGCTCAGTCATCCCACACCATAAAACTCCCCTACGATCCCTATACAACTCAAACAGTTTCGGCGATTTCCTAATGAAATCAGACATCCTATGGGGCTTAGGAAGACTAATCTGCGCCCGGAACTTGTCCAATGACCTCACCGGAATTATCATTTCCGGCTCCTTCTTTAGTAATTCCATCAAAAAAAGCACCTTGGAGGCAATCTTCCATTTCTCAGTGACAATCTCAAGATCATGAACCCTCTTCAGTTTGCTCCTGTCCTGCACACGCTTACTGGTGGTCATGAGCCGCTTCTGATTCTTCGACCACCAACCAACGGAGGAGCAGCATCTCCTCGCAAACATTGCTAGCCTGAATCAAAACCAACACTTTTGTCTGGAAAATGCAATGCAAATAAGCAATGTAGTTTAATGCCCATAAGGTGTTTGTGAAAATGCCCAAGAGAAGCCTTTGGGTGTAGCAGCTATGTTTTGCTTCAAGACTTTGATACTGTGAAGCTCCTGCATTAGCACCCACAACGTTTCAAGCCTTGTTCATAGCACTGGCTGACTAGTTGGGATTCTCGGTGGTCAGAACCAGTCTGGGCTCTGAGTTAAAAGAGACTGAAGATGAACACCACCGTCGCTTAAACCCAAAAGAAACAAGGAAATTGACATTTTTGACAAAAATTAATATTTGTAGTGATAATATTGATATATATATATATATATATATATATCAAAAAAAAAAAATTATTTCCATCTCTTCTAAAATTATTAAAGTCCAACGTTTTAACTTTTAACATGCCGTAAAAGTACAAATGGGGTTTTAGGTCCTGCACTGGTAAAGCGTAGAGCTCTCCCGACTCGGCAAACCTGCAAGAGTGCAAGGCTAGAACCAGCAACCCATCTCCGGTGTCCACCTCCGCCTCCAGGTATCTCGCCAACAGAAATGAAATTCCCGATTCCCTTATCTCAAACCCCAAATGTGATACCCAATCACTCTCTGTTTGTTGTTGTAGGCGAAGAAGCCATGGCGGGTTGGCAGAGGCATCTCCACTCCTTAATCCGTCAAGTTGGGAGAACCCTCGAATCCAATTACACCCAATCTGCCTCCTTTTCTTCTTCTTCTCGCTTAGAGGGTCTGTAGCTTCAAAATCTCATCTTTGTTTGCTTATTTTTGCTTTCATTGAATGAAAGAAAGATTCTCACTTTTTGTTCTATGCGCAGCTGGTTTGCCTTATTTGCAGAGACTCTGCAGCAGACCGTCTTCTCCTACCATTCCAAGGCCTCTTCATCGCTGCTTTCAACAATTGGTAATTGCAATTTCTGTGCTTTCCGTTATGTTTGTGTTGTCATTTACCTATTTATAGTTGCAATTTGAAATGGGTTTTACTGTGGCAGGGGATTTCGAGTTCGAGGAACTTACTTGCAGAAGAACCGGTTTCATCTCCGTTGACTCCTCTTTTGACATCAACTTCTGCAAAAGCTGAAGAGCACAACCAGAAATCGCTTACTAAGCCTTCTACAGCTCAAGCTATACTAAAGGGCATCAAACAGGTATTGTTGTATTGCTATAAAGCTCTCTGATAGATTTCAAGCTTCCGTTTGAAGTTTTCGCCAAAATGTCTGGGAATTTCAAGCTTTTTTTTGTGGTTAATATGCATATTTGTGATTATTAAGTTCCTTTGCTGCCTGTATAGTTTAGGCAATTGGTGTATGCACGTAACTATCAATTTCTGTTACCTTAGGATGGATTACTGGTAATCAGTCTGGGGTCTAACATCTTATAGGAGATGCGACTTTTATGTTGTTCTTTTTTATATATACGAGTTGTGTATTACGGAAATGCAGCAATGAAACTGTAGTTTGTAGATGTTCTTTATGCCAAGGGCATGCCTTTTGTTCAAACTGATCTTTGTTCTTTTTTACTTTCAAATTGGAGCCATGCCTTAGCAATTGGAATTATGTCTTATATAGTTCATCTTCTTGCAGTTTAAACATTAATGAAAGGATCCGATCACCTAAATGACTGCTCTTTAAGTTGAATATGATGTTATTTTTAAGTTTCCCCTCTATTCTTGGGGGCTTCTTATAAGTTTTGACTTTTAGCTCACTTGCTGCTCACTGTCAGAGTCCTAAGAAGGTCAATTTAGTTGCTGCACTGGTTCGTGGCATGCGTGTTGAAGATGCATTGTTGCAGTTGCAAGTGACGGTAAAGAGAGCCGCAAAAACTGTATATCAGGTGATAATTCTTTCATGTTGTTGAGTTAGCAAGCATGCAGTTAGTACAAATTCATGATATATATTTGCTGGGCTCTGTAAAAACTGGTGCCTTAAAGTCAGCAGTTGCAGGATTGAATAATTGATATCTTTTGGTTCAATAATTGTGAATTGTATATGAAATTAATGGTAGATGCACCTTCCTGGGGGCATCGTTAAGAGTTTATAAAGAGTCTCTCTTATTCATCCATCAACATATAAAAGATTAGCATTTTGAATTTTTGAATGAGTATAGAGGTTTGATGTTTTATATGCAATGCCTTGATTAAGCTAATCAATTGCACACATGAGAAATGTTTAAGCTAAAATCATGTAACAAACTACTTTGTGCAGGTTATTCACTCAGCCAGAGCAAACGCAACTCATAATCATGGGCTGGATTCAGACCGTCTCCTTGTTGGTATATATACAAGTGAAGTTTGTATCCTTTTCATCTTTTGTAGTTCAACTTTTCACTCTGTATTCTCTCCTTGTGTGCAGCTGAGGCATTTGTTGGAAAGGGATACTACAAGAAAAGAATTTCCTACCATGCTAAAGGAAAATGTGGAGTCAAAATGAGACCAGAATGCCGACTGACAGTGGTAGTACGGGAGATTACCCCTGACGAGGAGGCCGAGATAGCCAAACTGAAAGTTAAGAATTTTGTTAAGCTCACCAAGCGGGAAAGAAGGCTTGTTCCTCATCAGCTGATTGAGACAACTTCAATTTGGGGCCGCAAAGGCAAGGGTCGCAATCATGAACCAAATGGTATCCCTGCATGATCAAGCTCTCTTCCAATGATTTTCAGCTTCTAAAAGAAAGTACTCAGTCTCCTGTCTGCCCTTGCATTTCAATGAAGTTGTCTTCTAGAAGTGTGAAAGGTCAAAGTGCCACAGTAGGAGCAACCTTGTTTCTGTTTTGTTTGAATGCTTAACGTGTAGAATATGATATGATTATTTCCATCTTAGTCGCCTTCATTTGAATGAATAAATTTTTTTTCAAAATAATGTAAAACATGTTTAGATGTCTGAATCCATATCCATAAATCATAAGCATAACAATATAGCCACATATTCCACCAGATAAGGGTCCGTGAACGAAAATTTTTTTTAATTGATGTTTTTGTGTTTTGCACTGTTGATGGTGCCAGGACCCTCACAAGGACAGACTTGGCTAGTTAGCTGGTTTTCAGCGCCCATGACACTAATGTTCTATCTTTGAACGCAATTCTGTGCCATGCAAATTGAGTTAAAAGGTAACTCAACCTAAAAGTGTTGGTAATTCATATAATGACCATCCCTAGATGCTTTTGATCAAGTAAACTAAGATTGTAATATGCTGAAAGAAAATTTAATTCAGAGACGCGATATAAATATACTGCGGAGCTTTGGTTAGAAACTAATTGCAGTTTGGAAAAGGCTTGATATACATGGCATGATCAGATCTATCAACCACTCACTGTTCCTCTGTATACATACAGATACATAAGTTTAAGGGCCGTATGGAGGGGGTTGAGGGAGACCCATGACGATGCCACAGAGAGGTGTCTGGTCTAGCAGCATGTACTCGTCCCTCAGAGAGCGTGCGACATTTTCAACACTCAGGTAGAGCTGTTGTCCTAGGTACGCCCTCTCCGGCTGTGCTGACCTCAAGTTCCACATTCCAGCGTTGTCGAATGTCAACATAATGGCGGCCCATGAGCCGGGATACACGTGGACTGTGTGTCGGCTTATGGCGTCAAGAAGGTTGTAGTTCCTTCTCTTCTCTGGTTCCCACCTCCCAAACTCAATGGCAGTGGGAAAGAAAGCGAATCCATCCAGATGCCATGACTGAATGCTCTTCTCGTGGTTCTCAAAGATAATCTCCACAAAGTCCCGGTAGGTTTGGTTGACAACATTAGGTGCTAAGGTGATCTTGTCTTCTGCTTCGGCTGAGGGCTCGTCCTTGATGATGTCGTACTTGAAGACCTTGTCCGCAACTCCAAAGTACTGGGCATACTTGAGTGGAGTTTCAGTGTCAATGTGGGAGACTCCATTTATGGCATAGCGCAGCTTGCCATCAACCTTGCGGGCAGAGTTGACGAGCTTGATGGTGCGGGTGATGTTGATGGCACCATAGTGATAGGAGCCTTGAGGGTTAGGCCTGGCAGCACTGGCAGTGAGGTTCCATCTGAAGGAGCGGGCTTGGTTGAGAGACCAAGCCAATCCCACAGGAGGCGAAGGGAGTTCGGGGCTTGCAGGACCCTTGCCGTTGGTGTATCGGATAATGCCTAAACCAGTGAGCATAGTCTTGGTGAAGCGGGTGTCAGCCACCATGTAGTAGTCCATAGGTTCTTTGTCAGCCGTGACAAGCGCCGAAAAGCATTGCCCGAGATGCACATCAAGAGACTCGTATATGTTCTGGACGACGTGAGAGCCTTCCATCTCAACAAGCTTCATTGTGTGGCCTTGGATCCTGAAGTTGAGCGAGTTCTTCAGACCAACATTGCAGACTCTGAACTTGTAGGTCTTTCCGGGCGTCATGTTGAAGAGGGGCTCATCAGTGCCATCTCCCTTTGCGTTCTTGCCATTAATGAGGACACCGTCAGGCCTTCCCAAGGAGCGACCCATGTCCAATTGTTTCCTGAGACTGCTGTGGCTTTTGGTGTACCAGTCGCCGATGAGGACGGTGTAGTCATCCTCGGGATCAGCATATGGAACTGGGATCAAGAGACGACTGTTAATGCGGAGGCCACCAAAGGCACCACCGGCTCTGTGCATGGCAGTGATGGGATAGTAGAAATAGCTTCCAATCTGGTCCTTCACTTGGAAGTGGTACGTGTAGTTCTGACCGGGAGGAATAGGGCACATAGTCCCTGGTGTTCCATCTTGCCATGAATTCTTCTTCTGTTGGATTCCATTCCATGTGAACATCAATGGTTCATCAAGGTTGTTGAAGACATTGATGACGATGTTGTTGTTGGTGGTGGAGTTAATGTTAGGTCCCGGAAACTCGCCGTTGATGAGAATGCCTTGTTGGGGGACTCCTAGGGGAGAGATGGTTCCATAGGTTACATTCCATGTGAAGAAAAGGTAAGGATCCTCACCATGAACAACCGAGATTGCGCCAATCAAGAGGCACAACAACAAAATATTCATCATTGTGGAACTAAAATCTTTCTGATCTTTCTCTCTTTCGAATATTTAGAAGAAATGATGATGCTTTGAGTTTTTTCCGACTCCTCCAGGTTTCCAACCCTTCCCTTTTATAACCTCTTTGGGAAATTCTCAACCATTCAAACTTCCGAGAATTTCAGTCCACGTTGTTATGTTCCAGCTTGACAAAATAACAGTAAAACTAGTAAAAACAACAACCACTGTTTACCGAAAGAAAAACCAAAAACAACAACAACAACAATAACTGAATAACATGCGCGTGGTCAAAAGAAGGTAAAAGTAAATGATTTTTTTTATTTACGAAAGATTTAATTGGCTAATGAATAGTACCTCATTTGTACCTACCTACTCTGAATAAATCTATCAAACCGTTATCAATCTACTCTACCTTCCAACCTTTTTTTAGTTCCAAGGATTGATAACTCTTTTTAAATGTCGGTTTCTGAATTTGATAAACCAAATAATATTATAATAAATAAAAAAAACACTTTTACTAATAAAAAAATGCGTCGACACTTGCTATACCTACATTTATTTATTTTTCGTATTTTATTAAACTTAATAATTTCATTCATTAATGAACTTTTTCTTTCTGTGAATTATAGTATAACACTAAGGTCTCATTTGGTTTGCGGAAAGAAAGGTTTTTTCTTTATCTTTTCCCATAGTTAGCTTCTTATCCACTCCCATGAATTTCCCTCTCCACTGTTTGGAAATACTTGAGAAGTGGTCCTGAAAGTTGGTAGAAAATACGTAATTAATGCAACAAAATAATGAGAAGTGAATAATTAATGTAAGAAAAGAGTTGGGGGTATGATTCATTTTCCCCCACTTTTGCACTTTCTCTAGGCTTCAGGAAACTTGTTCCTATTTCTTGTGCTTACCAAACACAAGAAAGAAAAGAGTTTCCTTTTTCAATCTCTCAATTCCGCGAACCAAAAGAGGCTTTAGTGCTTTCAAAACCTGTTTCTTTAAAAGATTGCAATTTTCAAGCCTCAATCAAAGTAAGTGAATATTTGATTTATGGGGCATTGACCCAATGCCCAATTTTTAAGCAAAACACTCACACTCACCTAATCAACAGATTAGAATTCTCACTCACCTCATTTAAAGGCAAAATTTCAATTTAAGGCTTAGATAAATTATGAAACCACAACTTGTCACTCACTCAAGGATCTCTCTCATTCTCTCTCCAATAGTATTAACTGAGAAGATGCCTCATCGGATCGACTCCTCCCATTCATTGATATTCTTCTATGATCGTAGACAATGGATCACGTTCGCTGAGGCGGGCACCCGTGGCTGGAGAAGCAGGTCGCCATTGGTGAGGAACCTTGGTTTCATATACTCAGCAAACCAGGCCAACTATCGATCATTGCCAAAACCCATTAATATTTCTCATTCACTTTCTTTACCGGCTATGCTGCGAGAGTGTCTATTTACTGGCCCAATGTCATATGAACTCACGGTCAATCCCCAACGACCAACGTACACTACTCAAGTGACATGGGATCTATAAGACATATGGTTATATTGTTCATCCGGAGATTCATGGTTTTGACCTCGAAGGAAGCATCATTTTCATATCACTAAACACATATATCTCATCATAACAAATAAAGTCTAGCCTCAATTTTAATTCAATTTATATAATCAACAATTTATGCATATATCAAGGCATTGACCATGGCATCCACAAACATTTGCCAGCAACATAATATTACATAAGCATATACACACACATAAAACCACTAACAAGATAGGGATGCTCACATACCTGGATAAGGAGTCTTGCCCACATTTAGGTTCGTTCTCGACTTCTGATCCTTTGTCCAAATCCAAGTGCACATGCTCGAGTCCCTTAAAAAAAAAAATTAAATCCGATAAAAGTAATCTATTCATAGTTCACATATAGGACTTCAGTTCAAAATTTTGATTCGTTCACAACAAATGTTTCAAATATGTCACTAGAGTGTAACAAGTAGGATATGGCCAATATGAATTCCACAACCCAAAAGTTTGCAATCACGTGCGAAGTCGGTTGGTGTGAAGACCGTTAAGGCATGATTAGTCTAAGAAATAGCCAACCTCCTCCGAGATACTATGACATTTTTGGCAAACTTGTGTTTCGACCAAGAAGATTCATCGAATAGTTAGACAAGATAACCTTATGCTACTAGGAGAAAATAGTTTAATTATTGGGTCATTAACCCAAAGCACCAAAATGAGTCAAAATTATCTCACTCACCCCATCAACATATTTTTATTCTCATTTACCCAGTTTAAAGAAAATGACTATTCTGCCCTCGTTCTAATTAATGAATTAGTTCTAATTAATGAATTACATAAATGTTGTCGATCTCTCTCTCTCTCTCTCTCTCTCTCTCTCTCTCTCTCTATCCCCCCCCTTCGAATTTCGGATCAGGTTTATGAACCGGAGCTTCCAACTTGCAGCAGATAGGGCGGCGTGTTTAGGGGCGGAGATGGTCTCGCCGAGGAAGTGGATGAGGTCACGCTTTGTGCCTGTTTCGAGGAGTCTCTAGGCTGGAGCTCCCGGAGGATGTTAGTGACCGGTGCTTGTTACCGTAATCAGATCCGGCCATCCCTCTCTCTCTCTCTCTCTCTCTCTCTCCGTTGTCAGATTCAATCAGAAGCATTCAATTTTGGTTTTCAGTTCTGACGGTTTCAATTTGCATAGGAAAGAATCATGTAAACTAAGTAAATTCACATGTAGTATTTTGATTTTACTGATATTGTGTTGATTGCAGCTTACAAGAAGTAGTTAAGAAGTGAATTAATTTGATCTAAGTCTAAAACTCACACCCTGTATTGGATGTAGTCCAAATGAATTTTTTTGTTAATCCCAGCCTTATGACTCAGCTGCCACGTACATTGGATTTATTTCATTTTCTATCTTGCTAACTCAATATCTAAATTTTTCATTCCTAACATACCTCTCTCTTTCTCTTTCATACTTTTTATCTTTTAATTAGGTATAAGTTCTATATGTACATATTTGTACCTTTTGAAAAGATTGGTAATATATTCTTCTTCTTTTTTCTTGCTTTGTATGTCTAGGTAGGTCAAATCTCTACTATACAATTTTAAATACCTACTATATAGATACAATTGAAGCAATAATGTTTGATTTTTTGTTCTAATGTTTTTCATCCTATAATGTAGGTATTCGATATTTCTATATCTACATCTTAGGTATATTGATTTCACAGGAATGCATTTAGTCTTATATGTCTGAAAATTATTCATTGATGAATTGTAGATTTTGGAATTTGAATTTGAAATTTAAAATTAAGCTAAAATTGTGATTCAATTAGTGAATTTTGTTAAAGGAAAAACACATTATATGCCTTCGTCTGTGCCTTCGTCAAAGAAACAGACGAAGAGGAAATCAAGCAATTACAAATCACAGGTCAATCAACATTTAGTATCATCAATGTAATTGATATTTCCGTTGTAATCACACCTTATATAAAGGGGTTATGAATGAAATGAGTAGACCAATTCCAATCCATTGTTTACTTTTACAAATTTGGAAATATTTACCTTTTTTTTTTGGGGAATGAATAACTTCATTGACTTAAATGTCATTACACTCAGAGGCTATAATCTCCCCGACAGCCGAAGGAGGTGCAGAAAAGAAATTAAAAGAGAAGGAGCCATTTTTGGCTTCCTGTGCTAAGACATGGGCAGCTTTGTTTGCACTAACGAACATATGAAACATAGACAGAATCAATAGTACTCAATAGCTCCCTAAGATCAAAGAGTAGGAACCCCAACTCCGAACAATCCAAAATAGGATTTGAAATAGCCTTAACTAAATCTTGGCAATCCATCTCAACTTGTAGAGGCACAAAGTGATGGTTTTGAGCTAACTCAACACCGTGTAATAGCGCCAGCAATTCCCCATGCCTCGCCGAACCGATAACTGGGATAGTATGCCAAAATCCACCCAAATAGGACCCATTGAAATCTCGAAATATCCCACCAATTCCAGTGCAACCCGAGGTGTTATCATAAGCCGCATCCACATTTAATTTCACAAAGCCAACATGGGGTTTTTTCCAAGAATCAGTACAGATCTGCCCTACCTCCCTCCACAAGGTATGTGCAGCCTTGTATTCCTCCCACCAGCCCAAGGCCAAAGGTACAGCTTCTGCTGCTAGCTTGACATCACCATTCCACACTTTGGCATTCCGATTTTTCCAAGTTGCCCACACAATCATCAAAAGCGTTGCAAAGGTAGTTGGGAATTGGGAATAAGAGGAAACCAACCACTCCACAATACTATTTGCAGAAGCTGAGGATGGAATGTGAGCCATTTGAAGAAAGGAAGTAGCATGGGTACAATCTAGTAACGCATGAAGGGGAGATTCAACCTCTTCATCACAGAATGGGCATTGAGTATCAATAACAATACCTCGTTCGCTTAACCTACTCCGTGTCAGAAAAGTGTTTGATGTTGCCCTCCATACACAAATCTTCACCTTTCCTGGGACTGGAGCCTTCCAGAGTTGTTGCCAAAGCAATTCACTAGGGTTTTGTGCATTTGTAGATTCTCCTAGCACCCTATCCCTTGCCAAGTGATAAGCAGACTTGACGGTAAAAATACCCTTCTTCCCTTCTTATCACCACTCCAAATCCACCGATCCATATGACTATGTGAACTCAGGGGCAATGCTAGATACAATCTTTTGAACAATTGAAGAAGGAAACAATTCAAAGAGTAAAGATTGATTCCACGTACCCGGAGTAGACATGAGATCAGAAACAAGGTGAACTCGTGAATTGTAGAACTATTGTAGGTTCTCATTCAACAACCAAGGGTCATACCAGATATTAGTGGACCTACCATCTCCAATATGTCGTCTAATACTAGCCTACAATATATCCCGGCCTTGTAGTATACTGCACCAGGCATAGGATGGGGTGGTTCCCAAATCTGCTTCCCAGAAGTTGTAATTGGGAAAGTAAATAGCTTTCAGGAGTCTAGAGATTAAGGAAGTCGGATTCTGAAGTAGTCTCCAACCTTGTTTGGCCAACATAGCCAAATTGAAAGCGAATAAATGTCGAAAGCCCATACCACCCACAGCCTTAGGTTTACACAACTCATCCCAAGCACGCCAATGCATACCTTTCTTCACGTCGGTACCACCCCACCAAAATTGGGCACACAATTGGGGGTGCTCCTGAATCAGACTTTGAGGAAGAAGATAGCAGTTCATAGTATAAAGGGGCATAGCCTGTGCAATTACCTTTATTAAAAGCTCACGACTTGCTGCACTAAGGAGCTTGGACCGCCAACCTGTAAGTTTTTTGGACAGATTGTCCTTAATGTAGGTAAATGTCTCATATCTAGAGCGTCCCACAAGAGTTGCAATGCCTAGGTACTTGTCATGTTTTTCCACCAACTGCACACCGACAGAATCTGCCATGGCCTGCCTCCTGTGAGGGAGGACACTGCCAGTGAAAATCACATTACTCTTTTGAAGGTTGATCTGTTGGCTTGATGCTCGTTCATAAATGTTCAAGATGTTTCGGATCAGAGAGCAGTCCTGTGGGGAGGCATTAGAATATAACATACTATCATCTGCGAACGAAAAGTGACTGATAGAAGGAGCCTCATCACACACCCGTAATCCCTTCCATTGACCACTGGTAACAGAATGAGAAATAAGGGCAGAGAGGCCTTCAACACAAAGCAGAAAGAGATAGGGAGAAATTGGGTCCCCCTGTCGTAGTCCCCGATGAGGCATAACAAAGCCTTTAGGGAGAAATATTTACCTTATTTGATTCAAAGAGTAAATGGACTATTAAAAAAATAAAATAAACTGCAATTAACAAGAAAAGATGCATGGACTACATCCACCTTTTATATAACAAAAGGGATTTGGATCGAAATACCTCAAGTCTAGCAACTTTTAGTGAAGATCTTATGCCATAGCGAGCCTTTTAACAGACTATTTCATACGCAAAACATTCATTTTTCTAATGACAGTATCGTCCTTAAAATTCAAGGTTCGATAACGGTTTCCAATTTCAATTTCTCAGTTAGATAAATCAAATAATATATAAAAAATTAAAAAATTAAAAAAAAAACCACGAGAACTCGGAACATATCAAGACTCCATCACCAATACTTGGCGACACGATCTTTTATTTTAGTTTTCTCAATTCACTTGCCTATTACCTCTTTCATGAATAGTGAAATGGTAAAACGTACTACATATAAAAAAATAAAAATAAAATAACATTTGGCATGAATTTTTTTTTTTTTTGAATCAAACCCAAAACCGGGTGCTAATATATTCATCTAAAGACATAATTGGCCGTCACATACCATTCTGCTGCCATCTACAGACAGACAAGAAGATAGTTGTAGTATGCACAGTGGTACATAGAAGTAGACCCAATCATTAGACATTCATTTACACAAACATAGTAGGAATCTTCCTTTGGTACTACTCTAGAGACGCTAGAGTCACAATCGTGCACTCAAAGTGCATAGCTTCCTAACAAAAGAAATTACTGTAAATAGACTAAAATAAGGGGTGTGAAATTTGCACACCCAGTTTTGCAAACCGCATACCCTATTATTTTTTTAATAATATTTCATCTCACTCAATTTTACACTTCCTAATATACCCTCAAAGTCAAAGTCGGATTTTCCTATTTCTTCTTTTTGGGTCTCTCTCTCTCTCTCTCCCCCCCCCCCTTTTCTCCGTTCTCCAAAACCACGACTGCCCATAGATGAACAGTAAATTTGTGGCTGGGTTCCTCTTGAATCATTGTTGGGAAACGTGTCTTTCTATCCAACAAGTTTCCTAACTCATTGAATCATTAGGTTTATACCCCCCCCCCCCCAAAAAAAAACCACCAAGTACCATCCCACTCTATATCTAACCCCTTCCACTCCCAGCCTCCATCTTCCTCTAGTTTTGAGGTTTTGGTTTTCCCATTTTAGGAGGGGTTAGGTTTGTCTGTAGCAATGGCCATGGTCAAGTTTGTTGCTGCCTTGATCCTATCACTCCTTGCAATCTCCACGCTGGGTTTAATCATTTCATCTAATAAATGAACAAAAACAAGCCCACGCTGGGTTACTCTTTCTAGCTGTGAGGTTAAAGAACGGAGACCCATTTGCAGAGCATTGGAAGAAATCCAACAGCCATTAAAAGCGTTCTTGCTCAGGTATTACTCATTCTTCAATTAATTCATGCATCTTCACTATCAACTTAATTAAAAATTCCAAATACCAAATGCTATGAACTAAATTTGATGATGCAGGACTGTCTATTGGGTGCCATACTCAGAAGCATACTCACCGAAATCCGACGAAGCATCTACAATCCATTTCTGGTACCAAACTTGATTCCGACCCATTGGCGGTGTTCTTATTGTTCGGTGTGGGTGAGATTGGTGAGAGCGAAGGGGGCGGTCGATGTTGACCAGGAACAGAGATCTGATTTTGGAGTGGAAATCGAGGATCGGAGATATGCAATTCTTCAGCTCCTAATGGAAAGCTCCGGCCGACAGAGATTGAGGTGGACTCGATTTATGGAGTGTTTTTTTTTTTTGGGGGGGGGGGGGGTGAGGGAGACCTAAAAAGAAGAAAAAGGAAAATCTGACTTTGACTTTGAGGGTATATTAGGAAGTGTAAAATTGAGTGAGATGAAATATTATTAAAAAAATAATTAGGGTGTGCGGTTTGCAAAACTGGGTGTGCAAATTTCACACCCCTAAAATAAAAACATAGGATAGGCCTAAAGGTAAAACCCAACCCAAACTTTAGGCCCAATAGACAGCCCAAGGAAGAGTTCTACCCAATCTTCTCTCAGTCCGGCTTAGCCCAGGCCCAGTCTTTATCTGCATCCTCACTGCCACACATCACAGCTCCGATAGAGCTCCGCCCCGACCTACTTCGCAATCAACATCGCTCCGACTTGCGCCGTCACAATCCATTTCGCCTCTACACCAGCCGCCACGAGACAACATCCCGGCCCATTGACCAGCGTCCCACGACCTATGCAGTCGTCGCATCAAAACCACGATGCCGCCGATCCACACAGGTCGGCCCTGGGTATAGGCTCAGCAGGCCTGTGCCTATGGCCCCCCAAGTTCATGGGCCCCAAGATTGAAGTTTACTCTCATATATATGTTAAAGAAAAAAATTGATTATATTCACTATTGAGCTTCAGTAACTTTGCTTAATAGATTAATGTTTAGTAGTAGGTTTCAGTTGTTTCTGATTGGGCTTGTCCCATCTATTGTCTCAGGTTGTGGGCTTTGGTTTTTCCTATGTTCTTCTTCTTCTTCTTCTTCTTCTTTTTTCTTTTTCAAAAGGTTTTTCTAATGTGATGTTAATGAATGATTTTATTGTTCAAAAGAAAAATGATTTTATATTTCCTTAACAAAGCAACTGTCATGTTCTCAATGAGCGATTATGGTGAAACTCTTTCAATTATTATTCAAGCCTCTCTCAATTAATGTCAAGTATTTTATTCTCCATAGAAAGGTAATTTAGGATTTAGGTAATTTGATTATCATTCTCATCACACCAACCCAACTGCAATTAGTTAGTAACAATTTACATATTTACTTAAATTCCATATTTATATTTATAGTATTTTGTTAAACTACATTGTGACTCCTAAGTATATTGTTATATTACAGTTTTTGAAAGGAAAAGAAAAATCTTAAGGACATACATGAAGGTCAGGAGCCCCATTTATTTTGTTCGCCTAGAGCCTGAGAAATCTCAGGGCCAGCCCTGGATCCACGCCACTATTGACGAGACTCTCCTATTCTGTTCAGCACGACAACACGCCTCAGAGACGTCCACCAAGACCAGTTGCGGAAAAGCCAACCTGCAAAACCTTAAGCAGATTCCCAACCAAGAGCTTCCTCGACAATAGCATCAGTACCCGTCTGGCGGGCTGGCAGCAACCTAAAAACGTCAGAGAGACTGGGGCTAGCCCAAACGTCAAGCCGCCGCAAGACAAGAGTAATTTCCGATCAAAAAGATCCACCGCCGGCTTTAGGGTTTCTCAAAGAGAGAGAAGTTTGAGAGGCCACTCCACTCTTTTGGAAAAAGTATCCTTTGGCACGATCATTTGGTTTTGTGGCAGACATGAATAATAATTTGAATATCCTGAGTCAATCCAAAGACGATATGCTATTGTGTAATAAAAATAAAATAAAAGGAAAATGTAACTCGTCCTGTATATAGAAACGATAGAGTACATACTACATAGAAATATATAAGAGATCGAAAATATTATCCGTGTAGATTTACTCTTTTCACTCTCTCCTTTGTTTGTTCTTTTGCTTTTCATTTTCAGCTCTATATGATGGATGGTGCAAATTGGAATCCTTATCAACAGAGATAGACGATAATTTGCTGTGAAAAATCTGAATTATACAAGTCGATCGGTCCAAATAACTAAGTGGTAACTTTGCTTCCTTCATAACAATTGTAATACTGTGGCACTCTTGATATGGTTTTTAAAACCAGTTTTCTAGTAGCTTACTAGTTTAAACTTTGTTTTAGAAAATAGTAGCTACGGCACTCTCTGCAATTTCCCAATTTCCTAAGTGTTATGTCCTAGACTCATGGAATTAATTTTCCACCAGAATTAATTCAACAGAAAGAGAAAGGATGTGCCCTCTCTTAATTTCCACCAGAATCAATTTACGTTTGGAAAATGTGGGGAGGAGAGAGATCTTTTTGACGGTTTCGCAGGAGAGAATAACGATTTGTTTTGTTAGTGTTTTGTGTGGTTAATGCATGATTTTATTTTCTTTTTCACTACATGATGTTATCATTTTTGGTAAAGAATTGTTATTATTGTTTTGTTCAATCACGCTGAACCTAACAAGGGTGAGCTACTTCAGAGACAATCCCGGACAGTTTGAATGGTTTAGAATATCGCAATGAATAGTATAAAAGGGAAGAGGTTGGGGACCCTTTAAGGAAACAAAGAAGAAGAAGATCTCCCAATCTTCTTCCCATGTCCTAAGAATAAAATAGGGATAGGAATTTAGGGATAAAGAAAAAGAAACAGAAAAAAAGATTTATTGCGTTTGGAAAGGGTTGACTTGCAGAGCCAGAGAGATGGGTTCCATGACCATGAAATTGCTGCTGTTGTGCCTCTCGATTGGCGTAATCGCAGTTGTTCATGGTGAGGATCCTTACCTTTTCTTCACATGGAATGTAACCTATGGAACCATCTCTCCCCTAGGAGTCCCCCAGCAAGGCATTCTCATCAACGGCGAGTTTCCGGGACCTAACATTAACTCCACCACCAACAACAACATCGTCATCAATGTCTTCAACAACCTTGATGAACCATTGATGTTCACATGGAATGGAATCCAACAGAAGAAGAATTCATGGCAAGATGGAACACCAGGGACTATGTGCCGTATTCCTCCTGGTCAGAACTACACGTACCACTTCCAAGTGAAGGACCAGATTGGAAGCTATTTCTACTATCCCATCACTGCCATGCACAGAGCAGGTGGTGCCTTTGGTGGCCTCCGCATTAACAGTCGTCTCTTGATCCCAGTTCCATATGCTGATCCCGAGGATGACTACACCGTCCTCATCGGCGACTGGTACACCAAAAGCCACAGCAGTCTCAGGAAACAATTGGACATGGGTCGCTCCTTGGGAAGGCCTGACGGTGTCCTCATTAATGGCAAGAACGCAAAGGGAGATGGCACTGATGAGCCCCTCTTCAACATGACGCCCGGAAAGACCTACAAGTTCAGAGTCTGCAATGTTGGTCTGAAGAACTCGCTCAACTTCAGGATCCAAGGACACACAATGAAGCTTGTTGAGATGGAAGGCTCTCACGTCGTCCAGAACATATACGAGTCTCTTGATGTGCATCTCGGGCAATGCTTTTCGGCGCTTGTCACGGCTGACAAAGAACCTATGGACTACTACATGGTGGCTGACACCCGCTTCACCAAGACTATGCTCACTGGTTTAGGCATTATCCGATACACCAACGGCAAGGGTCCTGCAAGCCCCGAACTCCCTTCGCCTCCTGTGGGATTGGCTTGGTCTCTCAACCAAGCCCGCTCCTTCAGATGGAACCTCACTGCCAGTGCTGCCAGGCCTAACCCTCAAGGCTCCTATCACTATGGTGCCATCAACATCACCCGCACCATCAAGCTCGTCAACTCTGCCCGCAAGGTTGATGGCAAGCTGCGCTATGCCATAAATGGAGTCTCCCACATTGACACTGAAACTCCACTCAAGTATGCCCAGTACTTTGGAGTTGCGGACAAGGTCTTCAAGTACGACATCATCAAGGACGAGCCCTCAGCCGAAGCAGAAGACAAGATCACCTTAGCACCTAATGTTGTCAACCAAACCTACCGGGACTTTGTGGAGATTATCTTTGAGAACCACGAGAAGAGCATTCAGTCATGGCATCTGGATGGATTCGCTTTCTTTCCCACTGCCATTGAGTTTGGGAGGTGGGAACCAGAGAAGAGAAGGAACTACAACCTTCTTGACGCCATAAGCCGACACACAGTCCACGTGTATCCCGGCTCATGGGCCGCCATTATGTTGACATTCGACAACGCTGGAATGTGGAACTTGAGGTCAGCACAGCCGGAGAGGGCGTACCTAGGACAACAGCTCTACCTGAGTGTTGAAAATGTCGCACGCTCTCTGAGGGACGAGTACATGCTGCTAGACCATACACCTCTCTGTGGCATTGTCAAGGGTCTCCCTCAACCCCCTCCATACGGCCCTTAAAAGTATCTATACGTGTATATAGAGGAGCAGTCATCATCTAGACAATGGAGTGGTTGATAGATCTGTATATCAACCCTTTCCAAACTGCAATAAATTCGAACTTCTATCTAATCCCCGTGGCTTTATTTATTTATTTATTTATTATTATTATTATTTAAGTAAGCGCGGTACCTTTATCTTGTGTCTCTGAATTACAATTTTCAAACCAGTCATCTAGGCAATGTCATTGAACAGATCAAAATTAGTTATATTTTGTTTCTGCAACGTACTTGCATTTATATTCACTTGACAGAATATATCCTGGGAAGGTCAGCAATTCATCTGTATGCTCGCACATTTGGGTTCACCATGCTTGACAATTACAAGAATACGAAATTATAAACAGGTTGGGTTAGGCTCCTTCCACAACCCCCTAAACCCCCACCCCCCACAACACACACAAAAGTTATGGAAAGAACAACCAAGTTTGGTATTGCTATAGCTGCATCACACATGTCGAATGTCCTACAAAAGTATTCGCTCTGATGGCCAGAAACATCATAACTTGTCTCTGCAATTGCAAATACTGGTGATATTTATACAGTAGTTCTAGAGTGGGCAAATATCCAGGCATGACTCCCCAGAGTATGGTTTCATACCTTGCCTAACATAGATAACTGAATAGAAATTGGAAGTTGCTAATTACTATGCAGAATGTACCACTGCAGGTTCCTCAAGAAATACCGCCAATACCCGGCACGCACTTATCATTTGGTACAGCAGAGCTGCACAAACTTACCATGCAAAAATCACACAGAAAAGTTGTACTTAAAATCAGGATTCAGTTAAAGCTAACAAATACAATGAGACGCCCTCAATCTGTCAAAAATCTCAAAGGTGTCGATCAGTGTGATTTGACTGATTTCACAGTTGAGACCACCAAAGACAGGTTTTCCCTATCACTTTTAAACCATTCCCTGTCATTTCAAGCATACAAGACCAAAAACTAGACCACTAGTAAAATCATAGAGTAACCAGTGAGATGGACAAAACTACAGACTCATATTCACTGCAACGTAACTGCTGAAACCGGAATTTGGACTGTTGGTATGGAACTTAATAACTAAGAAATGAAGAATAGATATTGGAAAAGTAGCTGAAAAGTAACATCATGTGGTCGCTCAGAGAAATAAATCAATAGAAAAATAGACAGATTTGATGGCACAAAGGACATTTGAAAACTAAGGAGACATCTAAGCTAATATTTTAGTACTTTATAAATTAAGGAAGTTGCTAAACTCTTCCCGAAAAGTGAAATGGGTAAAAGAAATGAATCACATATCATAAATCATAAATTAAAAAAAAAAATCAATAAATAAGCATAAGCGTGAGAAGGAACTACAGTCACCTGTGCTCTGGTTCAAACAATAGAACAAGAATCCCCACCAAGTGTTTGAAAGGAACAAAAAAATAAAAATAAACACGCAAAGCAAACCTGTTTCAGGCTATCACGTGGACATAGATTAAATGATAAAATCTTTAGTTCGGTGCATCAATACTTCTGTATCTAAATATCTCAACACCCAAGTAATCAAGAGGACCATGAACAGCAACGTGAGGCTTTCCAACTTTCACAGAGACAGCAGATATCTGGGGATAGTTTTTCAGAGTTGTAGATGCAATGAGTTCAGCAACAGACTCCAGAAGATTATGAGGTGGCCCTTCTACAACCTCTTTTACAATGCTGTGGTATACAAATTTAAATCATCAAAACATATCCAATAACAATATGAGAAAACCTTAATTGTCCCATAAAATGAGAAGCATATTGTATCAAGTTTTTGTTTTGGGCATACAACTTACTGGTGCCTAGCTCCACAGGTGTACTTCAATTTTACATATTTGACAAGCAACTATGAGTAATCATAATGTATTTATTAGACTAGAGCACAGCCACTGAATTAAAACAGAATTTATTAAAGAAAGACATAAGTTTTTCAAAGCCATATCAAACTGAGGTAATTATTTGACAACAATGTGAAAATGCTGAATTACAGCAATTGACTAGAACACCAATATATGGGCTTCCAAGATAAAGGAAATGTAGAAGATGATGAGCAATTACTGACCGATAAATTTCGGTGTAGCTAATGGTGTCTGACAACTGATCAGATCTTCCGGCCACCCGAAGATCCATCCAAGCATCAACATCTATCAGAAACTTCTGACCCAACTTCCTTTCTTCTGGCTTCACCCCATGGAAACCATGGAACTTCAAACCCCTTAGTACAAGCTTATCTCCCCCTCTAATTGCAGCATCTTCATGTGCTGTTCCTGATGAAAATCAATTCTTATTATCTCTAAATGGCTGAAAAGAATAACACAAAGCATTAAAAAAAAAACACACACACACACATGGAAAGGAGACTATTCTCTTAAACCAAATAACAACATTACTGGGCAAAATTGACTTTGCTTGGTAAGTTATAAACTCCTAAACCCCAATTGAATTCTAGGATAGATAAAATTTCCACAAGCAACCATGGTCTAAACTCAACAAAAACCTAATAGAGCTATATCATCCCAAGTACAAAGATTTCAGAACCCATTACCTAGTTGTAAATACCCAACAGAAAGAAAAAAAAGGTTTCTGGATTACATCTTTGTCACTTTAACAAAGGTTCGATAATAAACTGTAACTAGTTACGACTTACGAGCAGAGTTCACTTACCAGTCACAGAAGCAGCCATTGGTATTATACTGAGACCTGCAAGAAGGGCTTACAGCAAAGCTTGATTTTGGAGAACTCACTAAATTGAGTAGACCCAGAACAAAATCTGAGGACCAAACAAGAAGAGTGATTCAGAAACCAAATTTACAGATAGATGCAAAAATTTTAAAAAATCCCACGTTCGATCAATTCTTGGATTATTTCATGCAAGTATAGAACTCAACTGAACCTGAAAGCCGGACAAGTAGTCGGAGAGAATAAGTAGACAACACCGTCAATTCTGGAGAGTGAGTGCTTACAACTATCGCTGCCCCGTTATCACGACCACCCTTCTTTTCGAATTATATAAGGTTCCACTTGGATGATATAAGATTTAAAAGGAAAATTTTGAATTTTCGATATTTTTTTTCTTTTCTTCTTTTTCGGTTTTTTTTTGTAAGAGGCACCATCATTATTTGCTAACAGTGGTATTCACACGATCAGTTATTGGCCAAAGAAAATATGCCACTAGTCTTGTAAATCTCTTTTGCTCTTCAATTTGAATTTTCGATAATCTTTTTTTTTCTTTTTTTGAGACTTTGAAATAAACTTAAGAAAATTTTCATTTTTCAGAGTTAATTCACCTTCATCAAATCAAGAACACAAATTACTTATCTCAACATGAGCATATGTATAATGACCGAGGGTTCTTCATTTTCTAGATCACCCCAAAAGAACTTGGATTGATGAACACTAGATTCTACCAAAGTAGAATCCACATTATTAGTGTCAAGTATAGTGTTATTGCGCTCTCCAAATGTCTCTTCCTCATCTGAAAAAGTGCTCAGAACTCCAAATACCTAAAGGATGAGCCTGATACATTCAAACACCTATGGCAAACAGACCGGAAAAACCTCAGTACTAGAGAGTTGAGATAGCAACCGGAAAAACCTCTCATCTCGGTCGAGAACTTAACAAAATTTTGATCGGAAAAACCAAAAAACAAAGTGCAATGAGATTGGTGGAGACCCTAGTCAAACACCAACTCAAATGCGGTATCATTAAAGTGACAGACAATAGGCACCAGTACAAATACCAATAGAAAGGAAAGACACATCTTGCAATTGATGTAATTTCAATGTTTTTCTGTATGAAAAATATATACATCTAAAACAAAAACCAAAGTGATGCTGTCTTCCCCTTCTCGAAGCATCTCTTTGCCGCTTCTCCTACTGCTACTATGACCCTTTCTAAAAATGCTATTATGGCTCACTCACTGACGCCAAATGCTGTACAACATGAACCATTTGTGTTCCTTCTCTACATCTCTCCTCTAAGCAGGGTCTTGTTCCTCTGCTGTTTCCCAATCATTAATGAACTATACAATTGTGATATGTCTATACATCTGGTACTCTTCGGTAGAAAAGAACATATGCTGCCGAAGTCTTAATCCTCTCCACATTAACAGCAGAAACTCTGTCATCATCAAACTCATACCATGAACCCTTACCGAGCTGCATGGGAATAAGGTGGTTAGAAAATCCATGTCATCCAGAGGGTCCATGAAGAGAAGAAAAGCAAACATTTTATAGTAAAAAGGCACTCCACAATCCTGCTAATCAGGTCTGAGAAAAAGTAACAGCTACAATACAAGTGAGTGTTTCTGTTTTAAGGTTCGAAAAGTTACAACTAGCTGTGATATATTTCTTTCTCATTTAGAAAAAAAAAATTACATTTCTTTAATCTGAAACCTACAGCTCCAAAAACTGAAATTTAAAATTTGGATACATATATTATGTTACCACGCCTTAAAACTATATTTGCAGTCCAAGTTTCATAACAGTATTCAATTCACAAAAGGTACTTCCAACAATAGATTAAACAACACTTACATGAACAAATGCCGTATAGTGACCACCACCCAAGCCACCATAGTGATTACTGATTGCGTACAACATGTATTGACTGGATAACTGGTTACTGCGGTGGGTAATGTATGTTGAGATGTCTTCCAACAATAGATTAAACAACACTTACATGAACAAATGCCGTATAGTGACCACCACCCAAGCCACCATAGTGATTACTGATAGCGTACAACATGTATTGACTGGATAACTGGTTACTGCGGTGGGTAATGTATGTTGAGATGTGCATATCATAAATGGGAAAATCAACTAATGTTTCTAGCTTGTTCTTAAAATAATGGTCATACGAGAATCTTTTCAGATGAATAACCAATATCTCAGGCAATCTCCAAAGATCTAACTTTTTGCTGGCTTGCCGAGGAGTCTTGCAGCTAGGGCAGAACCTGTAATATAATTGCAAAATCAGCATTAAATAGGCACCAGGAAACTGCAATTCATCATTACAATAATACCAATAAGAACAAAATTAACAGTAAAAAAATAGAAAACAAGAACAAAACCACTCGCACAAAAAAAAAAAAAAAAACTTCCTAAAAATAATTTCATAATTCAATAAGACATATGACATTTTTGTGCTTGTGATTTCAAATGAACAGACACTAACCACATGTCTTCAGGTCCTAGAGGTTCTTCCTTCAGAAAGGCCTCAAGGCATTTGTACAGGGAAACAGATTCTTCACTACTCGTGAAAATGTTGAAGACCTCAGGCAAAGAGTTTAGAAGGCGTGTATCATACTTGTTAATCATCTCATCTGTCCATAAAACAATCACCTCCAGTATCTTAGGCCTTGGTATCACAGGCAACCGTGAGACCTCTATCAGCTGATTCAACTCTATTTCCTTTCTTGTATCCGCTAAGTAAAATTTGAAGTCAGTATCCAACAGCACTTCACCCATTGTTCCCCTGTCTGTGTCAGAATCATTATCCCAAACTGTAGGACTACTGACATCCTCCTTGTTAGAGTCTTCATTAGCACAGTTTCCAGAATCATCATCAAAAACATCTGATATATCTCCATCAGGCTTCAAGAATGGATTTAAATTATTTAGGAATTCGTTGCGAATATCAGATCCATAACAAGGATCAGAAACCCTTGCTAAAAGTGGGATACCGATTGTGTCTTGATTATAGTAATACCTGATCGCAGACGAAAAAAAGTATTTAGTAGTTTAAAGAAAAATAATAACAAAAACAATAACAAATCCTAGAAACAATGACAAAATAACAAAATTTTCATTACTGAAAACATATACATGCAAACACTACTAGATCTTTTCAAGAGATCACAACTGGGAAAAAAAAAGATATAATTCATAATCAACAGACGATGGTCAAAGTCTATCTAAAATAAACACCAATTTACGGAATGTGTTGTGAGATTATTGCATTTTTTGCCAGAGCCATGTA
Source organism: Rosa multiflora (assembly GCA_002564525.1). Taxonomy (NCBI): domain Eukaryota; kingdom Viridiplantae; phylum Streptophyta; class Magnoliopsida; order Rosales; family Rosaceae; genus Rosa; species Rosa multiflora. The sequence goes on along the minus strand of BDJD01008313.1, from coordinate 50,794 downwards.
CTTGCAAATAAAGTGCTATTGGAGCCTTGTATTATTATGTAGCAACCAAAAAAAAAAAAAAACATTCGACATCCCTTTAGCATGCAAAAGGAAAAATGAAAACAATACGCAAAAGGTATTTACAACCTAAAATGCAGAATAAGAAACAAAGACTTGCGAATTAAATACGAACATTCAAGAGGATAAATCAAAAGAAACCAAAGGAAAGGAAGCACAAAAAAAAAACACACACACACACACAAAACGAAGGAGATAATTGCAACAATTTTGAAGCTCAAAAACCTTTTAAAGGTCATAATCAAGTTGACTGCTTTAACTGTGGGATGCAATTCTCATTACCATATGACATTTATCTTGAAGAATATAAAACATTAATAGAACACTCTGAACAATTACTACCCTTTTACTACAGCACAAATAAGTGAAAAGAATACTTCACATAACATCAGCTAATAATTTTTTTTTAATGAAGCCGTCTATATAGCACATACAAAATCACTGACATTGTTCATGGAGTTAAACGTACACAAACTGATTTTCAAGAATAGGCTGAACCGACAAATAGGGTATATTTTGTACTAAACGTATATTCTAGTCAGCTGTAAGAAACAGCTTCTATTATTTTGCATCCACGTCATGTGTCTTTCCCTGCCTAAATTGTATTAGATCCTTAAATAGAAGAAAATATCTTTTCTTTATCAGACATAGTACCTTGAGTACATGTAAACGTAAAGAGGATATCACATTGAACATCTCCCACTCCCAAAATACCCCCAGCTAATTTGTAATCCCACAGATTCTTTAGGTCGCTCATTTATTTCAATAATATTTTTGTTAGGCACAGTATAGGAGGGAAGGAGAAAAGCAAATTAACTAATCACAGCATGAAAATTTAAAGCAGTATCACTCTTTTGAATTTTGTATAAAGAAGTGATGATTTATTTCAGAAATCAACTAAAACTTACTTTCCCTTCTCCTGATGAAGAAAAACAACCAAGTGCGATCGCTCAAAATCTTTTGGTAAGCGATAAGCAACCAGTTTGTCAGCGTCTCTAACAAAGGCTAATGAATCAGATGGATCCTCCAATAAACGAAATATGCGACACTGGTATATCTACAAACAAAGAGGTCAAAGCATTAGCAATTGGCAAAATCTAAGATGTGAACAGAATGTGAGAGGTGAAAGCACAAAAAGCCAAATGATTTTTCGAAAGGCAAACAATGCAGACAGGATCACGACTGCCACATGACAAGTATAACTGTCATGCATCCCATCCATACAGACATACAATTGTCATTCCCACCCGCCCCAACGACATGCAACAGAGAACATTCAGTAAATACCTCAGCCACCAACAGGGTTTCATCATCTCTTAGAGAACAGGCAATACTTAAGGCTTTAGTAAGATCCACGAGCTTCCCACTCTTTGGCACTGTTACAGTAAATGTAGTAGGCAACGCAGCACCATCTGTGCTTAAAACCGTCAAAGTCATACTCCGCATTGTTGTAGAAGGTAATGGCAGTGATAGATACATAAATGGGTCAAATGTAATGGACACCTTGTTGCAATCGGGGCAAACCAATTTTGACCGGTATTGACCCTACAATGAAATGAATTTGATCCACCGAACTTAATTGGTAGATACAGGTAGAAATTTAATGTCAAAATGAAAAAGCATTTAAACAAGACAACTTACCTGGTATGCATTAACAATAATGGAATCATTGCGAGCAAGGTGATTCCGCCAATATTCTTCCGCCACTTCTTCATCTGGACGGCCCTCTGCATCTTTAGCTTCAAAATATGGCTTGCATTTCACACGATTTAGATCTTCATGGAGACCATCCAGCAAAAAAGCAAGGAGTTCCTAAATGAAACACTTCACCAAATTACAATGACGAACTTATTTACCACACAAAACAAAAGTAAATAAATGTACCTAGGAACTACAGATAACCAAAATTACTCACTAACCTGGGAATCATGTTGATTATAGCCACTGAATTGAGGAGCAAAACTGGCAAGTTTTTGCTTGAACATTCTTGGAGCCACTGGCCTTGCACCTGGAGCCCATAATCTCCTCAATAATTCTCCAAATGCAAAAGCAAGCTCTCCCTGAAATTGAGGATTTAGTATCATGGAATCAACGAAAGTAAAGATTTCATTATTTAAAATGGAAACTAAGAAAGCTTCATTCAATTACATACTTTCATTCCCAATGGGTTCTGATAGTTCATGTCCTTCCGGTAATCTCCTAGAAAATAGTCAACAAGCTTTGGAGTGTGCACCAAACATTGGATTGCACTGTTCATAAAACAAGTATTCCCAAGATTCTTTATACCAGTTAAGCCTAAAGAACCAACTCCTCTATACATAACAGCACTTCGCCAGGAGTTGCTTGAGTTTAAGTAGGGATTGACGTAGTAAATGTTCCCATTCATTTTAGAAGAGCCACCACTAATACAACCATCAATACTGAAGTGGTTTTCAGCCATGTCATCACTCCTCCAACCTCTGACCTCTGAAAAGCCATGAAGATGCAATTCCAGGACAATCTGCAAAGAAAGCATGAAAATACAGTATGTGGCTGAGCTTTGGAGTTTAGTCTGCCATAGAGATATATGTCTATATCTAAAATGCACAATGCGCATTCAAAATTAAGTTGCTTAGACATTTGTAATATAAAAATCTGCATTCTTCTATACTATGCCTCCGGTCCTTTTGAAAAACATTCAAGAATTCATGATTCAACTAGGAAGAAGATCACCGACTTTGAGGAACCTTCAAGTGCTGAAGTTAAGGTTTTATTCATGAAGCATAGTTTACATAAACTTGCCAAGACGGTTGTTATACAAGCACAATTTGATATTCTGTTTTCATCTGAATTCAAATCCACCTGATTTGGTTACCCCTCTAAAGCTAAAGATATTGATAAAACAGACAGTTATTAACAATTCATACAAGCTACTCAGTGTTGCTCAATGCAGATATGCATGGTGCTGAACTTCAAGAATGACCTACTTCATATTATAATAGCAATCACCAGCATAACCTCCAATAAAAATCTGATAGGATGCCTAATTTCACAATAAAGCAGACTGAGTTAAGAAGTCATAGGCCTAAAGAAGTACAATGAGATAAAAACTGCTATTCATCGTATTGTGATATAAATAGTAAAAATGACCATCACAGAAAGGCATGTTGTGCTTTAATTCTCCCTTCTATCTGAATCCAGTCCCCTTAACAGTGTCAGGCACAACATGCCGGAACAACTCTGGTCAGTGTTTCCCAAGAGCATTTTATGCCTTGTAACAGTCATCTTCCTATGAGAAGATGCTTCAGTGCCAGACGGAAAGGGTAAAAAACAAAGGAACCAAAAAACAAAAACAAGAGTCACCGGCATAGGTGACAAGAAATTCTCTGATTTGACAAGGTACAGCTAAAACTAAAGGGTAACTCTATTTACATCCTAATGCTCACAGACACTTACAAGTAAAAGTAAAAATATTACCAAATGTAAAAGTTGGTTTTCTTCTTCATTCATCCTTCCCTCTATATGGAAGACCTCATAGACACAAGTGTTATTCATCTATTCAAATTCAAATTATATTTCAACAACCTAACATTTCTTGTCGCCACTTGCTGGTGAAAGTAAAGACAAGATTAGAAAGGAAAAAAACAAAAAAGGCATATAAAATTGATTCACCTCTTTGTTCAGTTGTCCAGGAATGTCATTTGGCAAACTAATTCTGTCATTCATGAAAAATTGGGTTGTCTGCCCTGAGAAGTCCCAAATATGCAACTGTCCAATCAATTCATGAACAAGTGAATATCAACACATAAAACAATTGTACATAATGCTGTTTAGAATATTTGTAAATGGTTATTGTCAATTCACTCACTGGCTCGGGCTCTGAACTGAAAATAATGCAGGCTCTCTTGAAAGAATCAACCGCATTATCCTGAAAATTGCACTCTATAGTCAGATAGGATAAGAAACCGATCTAAAATTAAAGAAACAGATGTGGTTTGAGCTATTAAGCAAGGACACATAAGATATAACATTCAAGGAATAATCCACCAATCATACACATCGTCACTATTTCCTAATAATTACAACTTGTATGCTAGAGATAAATCCTTGCATTTTTGGGTGACTGAGCAGAGAAAATAAATACTCTGTTGCTTAAGCCACTATACCTATCGATACATTGCCTAGTTGCATAGACTTTACCCAACTACCACTGCGCTAGTACATCCTAATGCGAACTATTGCTGCTGACTGCACTGAACAGCGTTACTATTTCATCCCAGAGTAATTTGACCCAAGCACAGAAGCTTATCATATGCATTTTTCAGCAAGAAGCATATTCATGTCACAAGTATAGTGTTATAAGAAAATAAAGAGAAATTTAACAGTCCAAATTTCAGTAGGATCACAATGTCACACCAACCATACAGCATACAGCACTTTACATCAAAAGAAGTAACTACTCATGCTTCAAGTCCAACTGCAATAAGTCAAACTATCGATCAAAATTATTATGTTGCCACTTATTGTTTCTGTATTTCTTAAACTGACTCCTCTTACCCAATATGACATTTCTTCCAGTAGGATTGTACCATCCCCATAAAACTATATTCACCAAGTTTCCACCAAATATCACAGAACCATTCCAATCAGATATCTAATTCTTGTATTAAATTAAATTAGGAACAGTGCATATGAAGGATTTAGACCCTTTGCATATCTAGCATATCAAGAGCACCAATAATTCCACTTTCGAAGTTTCTATTATGCTCAGCCGAATCTAGAGTATTATTCTCCCAGACATTTATATGTCAACAACTGCAGCAATCCATATAATCAAATTAAGATCCAAAACTATCCCACTTCCATAACTAATTATCAGAATTCATCTATTACAGAACTATAACAAGAGCAATGGGTTAAAGAATAGGGTTCAATAATAAAACTAACCTTTTGGCTGATCTTTACAACCAATGAATTTGTTTCCCAGGAAACAAAGAGCCTAATTTGTAAAGAAAAGACATCCTTTAAAAACTCTTCGTCACCAAAGAAGCTCACATTATCCATTGCTGCTGTATTAAAATCATAATGCCTACAAGAAGAGAAGACTAATAAATGCCACTACAAGGTAGGCCAGGCCACTCCATAATAGAGATTACATAACAACAGTGGTGCACAAATAGACACAAGGGGGCTGGAAGAGAAAGCAGCCATCACATAAAAACTATTAAGTCATGTATATATGAATAGAAATCAACTTTTCAAGACACTTCAAGTGGTGGAAACAAGAAAGCTCTGATCAGATCTGCCCTTTAAGCTCCGCCAACTATTATTACACCCCCAAGGTTTCCCGTTGTTGCCGTTTTACAATACAGCAATCAAGGCAGGCAATTCAAATAAATTACGGAAAAATTAAACAGCTTAGCTCTTGCTGAAAATGTTGCTTACCATATTCATCGCATTGGAGAGTGCAAATGTAATGGAATCCAGACAAGTAAACAAACAGTTAAGACTTATACCAGAGCAATGTACTAGTCTCTCCAACTTCTAAACCCTAAAAATCTAAACCGTGCCCTAATCAAGCAATTATAAGTTAAGAGATACCAGAATTAGGAACAAATTAATAGAAGAAAGTTTCCTAACCGTATGAGTGCACGGCACCATGTCGCTTCAGGGACCAAGGCATACTCGCGACCTGAAAACCCTTCTTCAGCAGAGTCCCTCTTCCTCAAACTCAACACAATTTCCGAGCCGGAGTCGTCTTCCTCCGGCGAAGTGCTGTACAATACCCCTTCGCCACGATCATCGTCTTCGGTCCGAACCTCCTTCCACCACCTGAAATCCAAAGCAATGCGAACAAGAAATCAAATCCCACGGCCATTCAAATAAGAACACGGCCAAGTCAGAGACGAGTCTCCCTCTGCGTTACCTGTAGGGAACGAGGTAGACCTTATCGACGGCATTGTCGGAAACGTCGTCGTCGTCGTCGTAGTCGTGGAGGAGGCGGGGGCGCTGGGCGCGGTTGCGGGACTGGAGGTCGAAGTCCCAGCCGTCGTTGTCGCCGTCGGCAGAGGCGAAGGGGAAGGGGTCGTCCATGGCGAAGAAGAAGAAGAAGAAGAAGAGGGCTAGGGTTTTGGAGGCGAGGGCGCGTGCGAGGGACTTGCAGAGGTGGAGCGTGGAGACGGAGAGAGTGGCCAAGAGCTGCTTTGGAGGAGAGAGAAACCGGGTTGGATTGTACAGAAGAAGGAAGAGACACAGACGGAGCTTTTCCGAGAGTCGGGTCATAATAATACCCACTACCACTTTTCGGTAGGGACCCTATTTACACCCAATATGCTTTTTCAACTTTTCTTCCCTCTCTGTCCTTTTTGGTAATTTCCCCACTTTCTAACTTTGAGGGACCCACTCCAGTTCCCAACAAAGTCAAATAGATATTTCAAAACAAAGTCAAATAGATTGGGTCGGCCCACTCCGTTTTGTTTGGGGTGGGTTTTACTTGTGTTTCGTATCATATTTTGAGTCTCTCAAAGCGTCAATTCATTCATTTATGTCGATAATGATACGGAACATATTCATACAAAATTGAGGGTCTTTCTAAATGTATCCAGCAAAAATCTTTTTACACTTAGTAACATAGTTTTTACTCCTTATTTCCCATAGTACCCTTTTTTTAATAAACTGAAAATAGAAAAACAAAAGCAGCAATAATAGTAACTACACATACACTCTCTTAATCAAAAGAACTGCACAAGTGCACATGCCCTCTCCATCGAAAAAAAATTGCCTCCGACACCTTGTTCCTCTTCATCCTTTTTTATTCTTCTTCTTCTTTCTCTATATTCCCTTCTTCTTTTCGGTTTTCTCTTTTTCTCTAATCTTGGAGATCTAGATTAAGCAATCTAAGTTTTAAAACCAGCAACTTGCTTGCTCCACTTCTATCTCTCACCTCTCATTTTTAATTTCATAGTTTCATATATTTCTAACTGAATCAAATACATATATGTATATCTTGTATGTCCAAACTAATGTTAACAACGACATAAGTAAAATTTCATACAAAAAACCAGTTTCACCTGAGAAAGAAAGAAAGAAAAAAGCAAAAAAAAATAGAAGCAACAGCAGCAAAAGTAGAAACCTCTATACGAGGCCTTGAAGAAAATAATACAAGATTCCCCCCCCCCCCTCAATGAAGAAGGTTTTGAGACTCTCAAATTGAGAGTGTGATAGCAGCTAGCCAATGAGAAATATGGGGAGGAAGAGACAGACTCAAGACGGCGGGGGGTAGGTTTTTCTCTTCTTTTTCTGTTTTTTTTTTTAAATTTAAATAAGGGGTAAAAATGGAAAATTAAGAACAATAATTGTGTAGTTGGGTACACTAAGAACTTTGCTGGGTACAAATAGCAACACCCCAAAATTGATGGCATGTTTACTTGTTTGGAATAGAAAAAAATCATGAATATGAGACAAGTGAAATGAGAGAATAAAGGAGTCAGTCGGTCTTGATTATAGAGGTTTTGATTCCTAGCCAATGAGAAATATGGGGAGGAAGAGACAGACTCAAGACGGCGGGGTGTAGGTTTTTCTCTTCTTTTTCTGTTTTTTTTTTTAAATTTAATCCCCCCCCCCCCCCCCCTCCCCCTTCACAATCAAATTCTTGATCATTAGGAATCGATTTCTGACAAGAATATGGGACCTACACTCATTCTGATTTTTTTTATGTGTTATTTATGCGTTTACTACTTTTTACCCGAAATCATTCCCTCCATTTTCATTCAAATTCCTAATAAGTAAATGTGCTCTAAATGCGTGGTTTAATCAAGACCCTTTGATCCAAGACCCTTGGAGTTCTAGAATGGTGGTTTTTGAGTCTTTAAGATTCTAGTCTTTTGGTTTTCTACCGTATATAGAATTAACTAGAGTATTAATTATATTTTAACTATGTCTTTAGAGTGGCTATTAAATAGCTTTTGAATAAGAGATTTTTCATTGGGAGGGAGAGCACCCGTCACAGTTTTCTGTATTCCAATTCTGTTACTTGTATAATATTGCAACACTTGTCCTCTCACTAATAGAAAGTTGAATAATTTTTCATTTAAGAGAATAAAATAAATAAATTTAAGTTATATGTTTGTGTGACTTAGCCTATTTGTTATGCTTTTGGCATAGTTAATAGGCTCACTTTGAATATGTGAGCATTGAATTGTAATAATGAGTAGTATATCACTAGTCTTACTTGCCGTTTGTTGACAGTAAAATGTATGTATTCCTGTCATTCTGACTTTTGTAATTAATTGAAATCTATTATTACTGATTAAAAAAAAAGGAGAATATTGTGGCATGATACTCTGACTAAAGCATTAAGGAGATGACTAAGGCGTTTTGCTTCCGTTGGCACGTTGCCGTAATGAAGAATTGAATGAAATTCATTCGATGATCATCTCTAGTTTTTGCTCATTCTTTTTGGGGGCTGAAATTTACACACCCTGTTTTACATTCTACATACCCTTTGCCTTTTTTTAATATTTCTTATCAATTCAAGACATTCCTCTTCCAAAACTGCCCTTCTCTCTCTCTTTCTCTCCCTCTCTCCCCTCTCTTCTCTTCTCTTATCTCTGTGTCCACAGAACCCCATTTGTGCAAGAGAAGGGCGCAATCTATGGCTTGAATAGTCTCCTCCTCCGCGCTCTCCCACTCGTCCTTCGATCCACTCAAGTGCTTACAATCCAACGACGCTGCAATAGTCGGCACCGCCACGGACAAGTCAGCAGCCTGCTGAACCGTCCATTTCTCGGTGCTCTTCATCCCCATCTTATCCAGCAACTTATCCACCAAAAACCCATTCAAACCGCAATCACAGAGTTCAAAATTGATAAGGGGATTTGCGGAATTGCTTCCCGGAGAAACCTGATTTTCCAATCCTCACATGTGATTTTGAGCACTTGGATTTTGGAGGGGCATGGGGATGCCGAAGAGGAGGCCGGTGGCGAAGTTGTAGAGGGAGGTGAAGATGAGGGTGGTGCTGAGGTCGTGGTGGGAGACTAAGGTGAGGGCCAAGACGATGGGGATGTAGGTTCCGAGGTCGCCAACTGCGCCGAAGAGTTCGGTGCAGAGGGTGGTCTTGAGGCCGACGTGATGGTGCCACCGGTTCCAGGAGAGTGAAGTTTCTTCTATGGTGGAGATATTGCAGCCCAGGGTAAAATTTATGTTCCAATTGTATTCCAAGTTAAGTCGACCAATACATTGATCACCCATCCACAGTGTGCTGACTCCAAGTTTCAACCAATTTCAACTTTCTGTCAGATACACAAAAAGAGACCAATTGAGTTAAGGTTTCAGTTGAAGGTCGAGAATTGACCCAAATAAACCATAATAACCACTGTTCGTGGCGGTGAACACGGTGGCCGTACAACCCAAAATACCAAATCTTCATAAACGTAGAGAACCCATTGAGTAGATGAAGATTCTTACCTTGTTCGCCACCAACGATGACCGGGAAATGCAGAAATGCCGCCGGAACAGTATGACCGACGACACCCAAATCACCAATCCAACAAAACTCAATTAATTCGAAAATCCAACTATAGAGATTGACAAGTAGATGATTTTTCATACCTCATGCATCACAAAACACCGCCGGAGTCTACGAAAAACCGCTGGAGTTGCAGTGGCTTCTCGACGTCGTTTCTTCGTCGTCGGTCGTCGAATGGATGATCCGTGATCGGAAGGACGTCGACGCTGAGGAGACAAACATAATGGGGTCAGTGCGCCGCTGCATCTTGGCCGGAAGGTGGAGATGGAAATCGGGTTTCCGGTAGCTGATGAGAAGCTGGTAACTCAATTGTAATTATGAATGTTAAACTGGGACTGATCGACAATGATGAACTTGGAGACAGCGGGGACGCTGGGGCCGACGGCGTCAGAGTAATCGGAGGAGGGTTGGAACCCGAGATGGTTGAGGCAGTGATGGTTGAGTCGAGTGGGCTAGCTGCCATTGTTGTGGGGGTTCTGAGATCGGGGAAGAGAGAGAGAGAGAGAGAGAGAGAGAGAGAGAGTTTCAGTTGTAGGCTGTGGAAGGGAGAGTATAGGGGTGATTTGGTAAAAACAGCACAAGGGGTGTGTAGAATGTAAAATAGGGTGTGCAAATTTCAGCTCCCTTCTTTTTTCATAGAATTTTTCAAAAGAAGAAACTAGTAGAGCACAATTCAAATGTTCATCAAAATCAATGAGTGCAAATGCTAAATTAATCACTCAAGTACACATAATTACTTACCAAAAAAGAAAAAGAAAAAATTATACCTTATTGATGGGAATCAAATTTGCTCACCACTATCCCTTAAGTGGTGATACCGAAAAGCTACCAAGTTGATGAGAAGCTACCATGTGCCTCATTATATAGCTAACTATGGTTAGCTTAATTATTAAGAAAGAGAAAAATAAATTTAATAATAATAAAACTTTTATATTTTATTATATAATTATTCATTAAATACTAACCTACACTCTTTCGTCTCCCAGCATCTCCATCACGCATCATCATCTTCTACTTTGGTCTTTCTTTTTCTTCAATTCTGTTAGTTTCTTGGCATAATTCCATATTATGTACAGCAAAAAACTGGAAATTCTTGAAAGAAAATTTTTTTTATGGTTCCTTCTACCTTGTATTACACCGACTCTCACAAACAAATATGTTATTCAGCAAAACAACAATGGTTTTGCATTAATATTTATGAATTGATTAATTAACTCACTCTCTCCTCCTCCCCAATTCTGAGAAACAAACCAACAAACCCAGATCTCCTCCAGCCCTTTCCATCTTCCTCCCAAAATCACCACAAGGCAACTCACCAAATAATCCCAGCAAACTCAATTGCAGAGACCATCCACGAGGCAACTTATTAATTAACTCACTCTCTCTTCCTCCCCAATTCAGTTTGGGATTCATGGTCAAAATTTTGTTGGAAAAGGCTGGGTAATATGATTAAAGTATTGTTGCATCATGAATCTATCTGGCACTATAATCGGCTAAACCAATTTACAAAGGGGAATATCACTTTGCTGAGGTATAGAGTTCCTGGCAGAAGTAATCCAAGCCTTCATATGAGGTTCCGCATTTGTCCGTTGGAATATGAAGATGATGAACAATTGAGGAATACTCAAAGCAGTGCTCGATGAGAAATTAGGAGAGGCTAATGATGGTGATAAGTGATGGAGATGAAGAACCAAGAAGATGCAAATGTTTGTGAGAGTGAACCTAAGGAAAACAAAAATAATGAAGATGATGGGCACGTTTACTTACTTGGAATGAGATTGAATGATTACGAGGTAAAAGCATTCATGCGTTTATTAACACATAAAAGAATTGGAATGATTCCGAGTAAAAGAATTCCTGCGTTTACTAATACATGAAGGAATCAGAATGGATGTAGGTCTCACATCCTTATCAGGAATCGATTCCTGAATACTCAGGAATTTGGTTATGAAAGGGGGGGGGGAGATGAGTTTAGGAATCAATCCTCCGAAATCAATATCGATTCATTTCTTCTCTCATTCCACTTGTCTCCGATTCATAATTATTTTTCATTCCAATTAAGTAAACATGCTAGATGATGATAAGTGATGGACTGATGGTAGAAGACGAATATAGCATGAACTGGAGAAAGAAAAAAAAAAAACCAAAGCATTTTTTTTTTTGAAGAGAGGAGAGCAATTAGAATATGAAAAGGTTTAGAATTATTTTATTTAATGAATAATCTCATAATAATGTATATTAGTTTTATTATTATTAAATTACTTTTTCTCTTTCCTGATAATTTATTAAGTTAACTATAGTTAACCCATGATTATGGATTATCATACATGGCAGCTTTTTATTGGGTGGTGGTATCACCACCTAGGGGCTAGTGGTGAGCAAATTTGAATCGTTATTGATGATTGCCCTTGCCGAAGAACAACACTACCTCCGCCACTAATTAATGGCATGTCATGGTGGTTTTTCCATATTTGAGAATTAATTATTTATTTATTTTTTCAGGCTCCCCAAATTATTTGTTTACGAAAGAAAGAGTATCGAGAATCTCTACTACAAATCATAAAAACTCCCCAAATTGATTATCTCTCCAATGAAAGCCTTATTTTGATACCGAACACAACACCCAATTAACCTTCTTCTTCCATTAGTATATCATCACAAGCACCATCAGAATTCATTCGGCTATGACATTACTGGCTCATTTTTTTTTTCCACTTAATAGGATTGTCATATTATTTTCAATATGTAGATTTCAGTTTGCTGTCCTGCATTGTTAATCTGCTGACTGCTGTCACACTCACAGACCAAAACCAAACGCAATGGCCCATGACACATATACCAAAAAGAAATGACAAGTTTCTTGCAGGTATTTTCGTTTTTTACGGGGTTCAACTCCATTTTAATGGTTATTGTTCTCTCCCATTGGGAGATAGTGTTTAGTTTTGAACAGTGTGTTGTTCCAAATTGTTCTGTTACTCGATTGGGTTTCATATTGCTTTACTCTATTCATCATGGCTAACAGAGATGAACAAATAAACATAGAAGAATTTCTCAATTCAAGACAACCAGCCCAGTGGCGTATACAGGATCTGAATAGGGGTTGGGCTGGATTTAAGTGCATACAAATTTTCAGACTTTTGCCATTCAATAATCTCTTACGAAGTTCCGGTCTTCCGATTACTTCAATTGAAGTCTCTGAAATTCAAAGATCACAGTCAATTGCAAGCAAAACCCATCAATGGGGCTTGGGAGAGATGAAATTAGAACTTAGAACTACCTTTATGTGAGTGATCTGGAGCTAATCGGGTTGGAGCCTTGGAGGAACTGAGGAAGAGGAACTTACGAATTGACGAACTGATGAACTCGGTCGGAGGAGCTGAGGATTAAGAACTGAGGTCTAAGGAAGTCAAGATTCAAGAAGAGGAGCTAATCGGGTTGGAGCCTTGGAGGAACTGAGGAAGAGGAACTTACGAATTGACGAACTGATGAACTCAGTGGAGGAGATGAGGATTAGGAACTGAGGTCTGAGGAAGAGGAACTGAGGAAATCAAGATTCAATCAGAGGAGCTGTCGGCTACTCTCTGGTCAGGAATAAAGGAACTAAAAGAAGTCAGAATTAATAATTTAATATGATGTGTATACATATATAATTTTTTTTTTTTAAGTGGGTTGCAATACCTATACTTGGGGCTTTTTCTCCTTGATTTTCCCTTAGGCTATAGCCCAACCAGCCTTGTGACTGGTTACGCCCCTGAACCAGCCATCTATCACCTTCGTGCTTCGCCACTGGTGGCGGTCCAGTTTCTCCTAAAGGAGGTGGGAACGGTTGCAGGAAGTTTGAGGCGATTACTCACAAGAAGTAACCACCCTTTTTGCGGGAGTATGAACTGTTACTGGCTACAAGCAGTTGGTACAGGACAGCTGTCCAAAATTTTGTTTTTGAGTTGGACAGAAGAAATGGGCCTCTCGTAGTCCACCTTGGTCTTTAATCATGAATGTTGTTGAGTTGTTTTAGGTTACAAATGTTATAATAGGTGGTACTCTTTCCTCTGTTTACAGTTTTTCCCATTGGGTTTTATACGAATAATTAAGGTTTTAACGAGGCCACCTTTAGTTTAGAGTGAAGACTTTTTTCCACTTCTTCCATTTTCTGGTTATAAGTATGTACTTTCGTGAAAGTTACAGGCAGCGTAGCTAATTAGTAGGGTTGGCTCTCAACAGGTGCAAAGAGAGCGACAGCACAGAGCCCCAAATTGAGAGGGTCCCATTTGTTTTCTTTTAAAGGCTTTAGGTTTGTATAACTAAATATTACTGACTAAAAGTAATATAAAATAGGGCCCCAAAGAACAAATTCTTATCCTCTCCTCTTTTTCTGCGTTCAGTCTCTAGTCTCTGTCTCTCTCCAGATTGAGAGGGCCCAATTTTTTTTAATATTTATATAATAACAAATTAAAAGTAAAAGTAATATAAAATAGGGCCTTAGACCTCTCTCCTCTATTTTTTTCTGCGTTCACTCTCTCCGCATATTAAAAGTAAAATTAATATAAAATAGGGCCCCAGACCTCTCTCCTCTATTTTTTCTGCGTTCACCCCCCCCCCCCCACAATTCTCATTGACCTCTTTCTCTCTTCTTATCGATCTTGTTTGTGAGTTTGTCCTTCTCCATTCTCTGCTTGCGCTAAAAAATTAAAAATCTCAAGTTAGAGTGGCACCAGTTCTCTCCCACAGTGCCACTTCAAGTCTTCATTCTTCAATTAAAAATTTATAAGCTCATCAGTAATCTCACTTCAACACTTAGCTGGAAGAATGTGTTATTTTGAGGGTTTTATGTGAGATCTTTTTGTAATTTTTTCTTTTGTTGTAGACTTTTCATTTGTCTTTATTTGGCCTCTTTTGCAGCTCATCTTAGTGAGGTATCATTGATCACACATTGTTGGTTATTTTATTTTATTTTATTAAATTAGATATTGTCAGTTAGTTCAAGTATAAATTTCAATTATGAATTTGATGAGATTTTGATGATTTTGTCTTCCTAATATTTTTATATAAGACTACAACGTAGATGGCCGCATTTAAGCTTTCGCACAGGACCTCTGAAAAGTTTGAGACGGCTCTGCTAATTAGTAGTGAAAGCATTTTTGTTTCCTGACTTTCATATTAGGCGATGGATTGTCATTTTTGACTCTCCCGTACTTATATCTTGTAATTGTATCTCATGTGAATATAGTTCTGCTTTATTCTCAAAAAAAAAAAAAAAAGACAAGTTGGTTACTATTAAAGCTAAAGGTTCGAAACCCTATCACTGAGAGCAGATCACATCTATCACACAATAGCCGCTCTCAGATTCAGAGGTAACTAATAACACTAGCAGGCAGAGGCTCAGCAAAGACGTCCTTAAGAAACTCTTAGGGTCCTCAAAATCACTAGAGCTTTCCTCACTACTACAAATTTTGGCTATAGGACACCAATAGGGGCCTCTGATACGAGTTGGTTTCTAACCTAGTCCACTTTGGCACTGATGGGCTTCATTGGTGCCTTTGCATTTCCAAGGCATCGAATATCGGTGGCCCAGTACTCGAAATCAATATAACAACACAAGAAGTAATTGAAAGGGCCCAGCCTTTTATGCTATGATTTACGCAACCTACCTCTATGTCAGAAGACGTGGGTTAAAGTCATGGCCTAAACCTCTTTCCACACTACACGATGTGGGTTAAGTCATGGCCTTGATCGCATTTGACAGCGACACTTCGCTCTACCTTGTTCATCGTCGATTAGAAAGGTATAACTGGGACCACACCCATATCCTATCTCATTTTCATCGATGTCCTCTCCTTCAATTGAGCAAGGCTCTTCCTACTACCATGGTAGTGCGTACAATCGGTGTTTGCCTCGGCCTCAGGTTAGTGTTCTCCAACACAATCACAAAGTTTTGGGTAAGTTTGAAATCCTAAACCTACTTTCGAGCTCTGCCTGCCCTCGATTAGATCTTAATCAAATTGAAGCTTTACATTGTTCTTCAGATTGGAGATTTCCAATAGATTTGGAAAAAGAAAAAGAAAGAAATGGATGATGAGTATGCTAAGTTCGTGAGGCGGATGAACCAATCCAGGTAAATCTTCGGGGATTTTTCTCAATTATCCTCCTTTTCTGGGTCTTGATTTCTTCTTGCTTTGATTTGGCTTCAGTTTCTCTTTTTAACTTTTGAATTAGTTTTTCGAATTTGGAATTTTACATATTCCTATTTGTGCAATTGAACAATCATTAGTTGTTTAATTCATTCTTATCGGTCTTTGATTATGAAAGTAGAGATATTAGTTTGTGTATGTATTTGTTTCTAAGATATTCCTCAGCTCCCTCTCACTATCTTCCTTTTTTGCTAAGAATTGTTTTAAATTTATATTTTCAGTGTTCAACGTGATTGACCATGATGGCAACAAAATCAGAGACAAGGTCATTATCAATTACGTACAAATTATAGGTACTTGAACAGATTGTTCTAATGTTTACTGTCAAGTAGTAGTGTCTTGCTTTGAAGATGAAACCATACTCTTTTGTTAAGCCAAATTATTTTAAGGCCAATTGAGTATTGCTTCTTGGGTACATTTATATCCCAGGTAAAACTCAATTTACTTGAAAGCTCCAATATGTACCCAATGATGAGTTATGCTTTTGATTTGTTGGAAGATGCATGGATCCTTCAATCATGTTCTAAACCCTGTTTTACGGATTTTGTAGCTATGGATTTTATGTGGATATTTTTGCCTAGATTTTATCATTGATATGTTGGTTTAAAGTTGCATTGATTTGAAAGGGAGGAAACAATTTAATTGTCATTGTGTTATTGTGAAATTGTGGAGAAGCACATTTTAGTTTATTACATGCTTAGCTTTCGGTTCTAATTTATTTAAGCAACAGAAAAAAGCCTGGAAGTAGGATTCTTTTGGAGTTGATTAACATAGTTGCAGATACAAGGATTGGCATGGCCGGCACTCCTTTTTGTGTCATTGTTATATATATATATATAACTATATTTATATTTGAATTACATAAGTCTTTGCATTATATTCTCCTTTCTGTGTTGTTGTTAGCTTCAGGACTCTTCCTGTGCAGACTTCTCCTTCTATTGCAAGTGTACAAGGTATAAGTGATATGTCTTAACTGATAACAATATAATGACTATATTGTATGTCATTTTTACTTAATTGTATAGATAGAGTTGATCAGTTATATAGATAGACTTTAGAGTTTGATTGTATCTGCTATTGTATGTAATATATAATCTTAAGATGAATATAATTCTTTTACTTCACAAATTCTTCAGTTATGAAGTACAGAAAAAATGGTGTATGAATTTATTGGTTCATTGTACTTGTTACAGGGTAAGAGACCAATAAAGGAGGAGATCTGCCATTGCTTTATGTTGAAGGTATTATTCCTCCCTGCTCCAAATGTGTGGTTTCGATTACAATTGAACTGAGTACATAATAGTTTGCTTGAAGAAAATGTTGTAGGAATGTCATAACATGTTTTGTGGTTTGTTCATTTCAGTTAATGACTAGGTGGCCTTATCAGAAATGGATTCTGTTTTGAAGCAGACTCTGAACCAAGAATGATCATTCACCTAAACAAATGGAATGCACAATCTCAAATTAAAAGGTGGGAATGTCAATTTTTTGATAACTAGGTTATTGCAAGTTACTATGTTTGTTCATTGATATGTATTTCAGTATGAAGTTGTTGAATTGGCAAGGGATCAACCGAAGCTTAGTGACTATCTAATGAAACTGTGAAGAAGTCGAGAAGTTTCACAAAGTAATCTGCTGAAGACCTTGACACAAAAATATCTTGCAGATTTTCTTTATTGAGTTGATACTAGTGAAAGAAATGCAAGTATAGGCTTGTAAGTTGCAATAGGTTTCTTTATTAGGTAATGCAATAACTTGTAGTTACATTTGTAACAAATTGTAGATTTTGATTGAATGCGATGATGTATATGAATACATTTGTAGACAGCATTCATATATTCAGCTATTTGATGGTTTTTATTAATATTATTATAAATTTTTTTTAATAATGTGGTATTTGAAGACACCGTTCTAATGGATGGTTAGTAATTGGTGTATAACTAAAGTTGGTAGCTATCATATTAGCTGACATGACAACATTTTGTCAATGTTGAAAACTTGGGTACTGTTTGTATTTTGGTGCTCTATATATATATGTTGCAAAGGAAACCCCAGCAATCACCACTGTCATGCTATTGGTGGCTGCATAGTGGCTAATGAAGATTTTGGTGGCCTTTGTGAACAATAAGCACCCTTATTGGAGGTTGTCCTATAAGCATAATTCTAGTAGTGCCTCTTTGCTTGTTGCCACACCTTAAGATGCGTGTACTATCGACAGAGATAGCACTACTCGATCTTGAGGGTGTGACAACAAACAAATAAGAACAGCATTGAGATATGCAGTGTTTTTTTTTTCTTCTTCGTCTGTTGGTGAATGAAATGCAGATCGATGCTGCGTTCTGTCCTGAAAGATTAGACTGCAGATTCAATACTCGAGTTTTCTTTGTGAGTCATTTTGGATTAAATTGTGGCCGAGCTTGTGGGTAAGAAACTGTGAATTAACCCCTTAGCTTACTCAGCTACCTGCAGGTACGTACTCAAACTATATCTTATCTTTTCTATCGTCTGATAGAGTGCTAGCTGCATGGAAAAAGTGGCATACAGAAGCAGCTTTCCAGAACGATTAAACAGATCGATTCCAGATTGCTTACTTTGTGAGGAACTTTGTTTTTAATTTTGTAGGCTTGTGGATGTTTATTAAGTCTTCGATTAGCTAGCTGAAGTAGAGCTATTATTTCTCATCTTTTCCATCGTCTGCTAGCTTCTTACCTTGTCATAATTGCATATAAGCACATTCTAGGAATCGAATCTTTTACTTACGTACACTCGACCCCTTACAAATAAATACCTGGTGCTTGCTCTCTGTTTTATGCTTAACTCGACATATTTATAGCTTAATTGTGAACAATCTTGCGGCACATAATTATTCTTGAGAGTTGAGACGAAACATTCATGTGAGATCACTCAACGAATCCGAAAGTTTCTTTTTAAAAACCTAGAGGAATTATATAAATTTGACAAATTAGAAGAAAATTGTTTCTGAGATACGGGCAGGGATCGAGATAAACAAAGAAAATCAAAAGAGACTTGATCCAAAACACAAAGTAGAGAGAGGACAGAGGCGTAACGACTTGAGGGTTTGGGAATCTTATGGCATTAAAGGGGTGATAGATAATATTGGAAAGAAAACGAACTAAAACACAAGAACAAAATCAACTATGACAACAATTAGAAAGCTAACACAAAAAAATGGTCTGATACACATAAGGATAGTTTTACAGGTGTGATGCGACTTACATGTAAGAGCAACTCCAACAGCTTCTTTATAATTTTTGTATTATAGAGAAGCAAAAGTCAAATCTTTAGCTTATTTTTCTTCTCCAACTCCAACAGATTCCCTAGTTTACAGTAATCTATAAAATCTCCATATTCTTCTTTAAAATTTTGGAGTTTGCTGTAAATATAGGGAATTTGGTTTTCTCTCTCCTCACTTTCTCTAAAATAGAGATAGTTATAGGGAATCTGTTGGAGCAAAAGAGGTTTATTTTTCCCTAAAGTAGAGAAAAATCAAAATATAGGGAATCTGTTGGAGTTGCTCTAAGCAAAAACGCAAAAATAAAAAAAAATATAAAAAAATCATAATTTTATCCCATTTATTATGGTATTGTTTTATGATACATCATAATTAGTCACTTCGTTAGGTATCGTATCAATTCGTGTCCTACATGTTGCCCTAACGAACATAGACTCACAGGCCAAAACCAAATCGAATGGCCCAAGACCACATATAGGCACAAACGATTATTAGAAACCACGTGGTTTTCAACTACAAAAGCTAAAAACCATATCACCACGAGTAAATCAGATCTATACATTAGCCGCTCTTGGAATCTTAGATTGAGAGGTACTGCCAGCAACCAACACACACTGAGCCATTCTTAGGTCATTACAGTCTTGAGTGGGACTTAGTCGTCGTCGACCGGAGCATGCTTCAGCCCCTTAAAATCACCAGAGTTTTCATGTTTGCTTGTTGTCACATCTTAAGACGAATGTTATCGAGATATAGTGTCATAGTACTGATCTCCAGGTGTGACAACAAATACCTAGGAACACTGAGAGAAGCTATTTTCTTTGAAGATGGATTAGGCTGCTGATCGAGTCCAGATTGCTCTGTAAATAATTTTTATTCATGTGTAGGTTTGTGGATGTTAGTACTTATGGCCGAACTTAGCTACCTGGTATACTCCAAGTCCGTTGTTATTGAGGACGTTTTGTCTGATGAATCTATCTTTTCAGAATTCAGATAAAAAAAGATGACGGATTTCTTTGTAAGTACGTAATTTCCTATTAATTTAACTCGTACTCTCGTAGGATAACAATAATTGAAAAATACCGTTGTTTATAAATATATGCACGTGCCTACCATAGCTAGCTGGTAACCCAGGGATTTTATTCTCAAATTTACTATCGTCTGCTTGTGCCTTCAATGCATATATGCTTACTTAAATAATCAAATCTAGGAGGCCAGGAATATTTTTATACATAGAGATAAATCTTTATTTAACCTAGTGCTATTGATGAGCAAATTTAGCCGCATTTTACCGCTAACCTTAGTATCTGGACTATCTGGCTAAACAAAGAAATAGACGAGGTGACCAGTCAGAAAAGACAAAAGCAAAAAATAGAGGCGTAACATGGGGTTTTAGTGTTTTACACACACATATGTTTGGTCGCTAATCTAAGCATACATATATATAGATATATATAGACAGAAGTTCTGAAGAGGATGTCCGCACGTCCGCAACTTAGAAAAAGTGCTGACGTCTGGCATTTCTCTGCGATCAAGCTCCAACGCCGGCGCTCCTCTTGCCGGACTGAGGCCAACGGCATCCCATCCCAGTTTGCAGTGAAGACGAAGGCCAAAGAGATCGAGGTCGGAGGTCTGGGCAGCGTGGTCGACTGCAAAGTGATAGTCCAATCAAAGTCGACTGGAAAGTGCTAGCAAGCGAGTCCACCCGACTGCAAACTGGTCCGGGATGTCCAGAGGGTTCGTCCGGCAACCGCAGTGCAGCCATCGCCGCCTTCTCGAAGCAGGAAGAGGGACGTCCACACTTTTTCTAGGTTGCGGACGTCCTCTTCAAAACCGGCCTCCATATATATATATATATATATATATATATATATA
>BDJD01008313.1:6165-16497 GCA_002564525.1 Rosa multiflora | reverse complement strand
AGTGAGTCTTGAAGATCTCGTCGTTCCCATTCTGGAAAGGGATCATGCGTTTCAAACGGACATTCTGGCCAAAAGTTAGTCAAATCTGATTCAAAATCAAAACCTGACTTTTTGTACGAGTAACTCGAAAGGTCCAAAACCAAATCTTCTTGAATATTCCAGCGGCTAATAATCTCATTACGCGTGAGTTACCTATTTTCCAATCACTCTTCTTGATTCTACGCCGTTTCTTTGCTTTTATGGTTTTCTGGCTAAACTGGGCACATTCTCGTCCTACATCATTTTGTTCTAGTTTGTTTTCTATTTGTTGATTTTAAATGTAATGGTACTTTGGGAAATAAGTTTTCTCTTTCTCAACTTTTGTAATTTTAGATGTAATTTTGGCTTGATTCCCCACAATTTTCTCTATCTTCTCTATTGTATTATTCGTTCAAACATCAATGAAATTGCTAATAATATGTTAGGGGTGTGTTCTTGGATGTAGTGGTCGCTTTTAGAATTGTGTGAAAGTGGAGTGCATAAGATCTGAATTTCTTACAATTCGACTCAAAAATGTTCCATGGAGCGAGAACATGCATGTTTTTAATTTATTTTTTATGACATGTGTTTAACAATAACCCTAACGGCGGCAACTGAACCAAAGTATATTTCGAATTATACTTTTTTCATGTTTCGTATAATCTATAGATTATAACGGAGTGGTTGGTCTGCTGGGATACATTACATATGTTTTCGAACTATTTTAATGTTTAGGGTCATCACCAGCAACTTTTGACCAAAAGGTTTAGAAGTTTTCCACAGATTGCCAATTTAATTGTATTGTTTCATTGGTAGAATAGACAGATTTGGAATATAATTGTTGTTTGCAAGTATAAAGACGGATGGGAATGGTGTGAATATGAGTATGTGATGACAAAATGCTTGAACCAAATAGTTCGTTAATATTTGTTTAAGCTTTGATGTAGAGAACCATATCTCCAATATAATTTCGACTTTGAAGTCTTGGGGGATTTCGATCTGAGTCATGTCCAGCCATTCATTTGGTGTTTCTAAGATCCTTTGGCTTTTGAAAATTGGTTAATTTAATTTAAAGACAAACCGGCCCCATGAAAATGGTTGATGCAATTGCAATTTGCAAAGACCTTTTAGCACCTTTTTTGTTTTGTTTTGAGAAGGACCTTTTAGCACCTTGGTCTACGAAAGGTCTAGAAAACAACATGCCCACGGTCAAGTCTTTTGAGAACAATAATAGAAAATACTTGACTTTGGAATTGCAATTTGGAAATTAATTCAGTTGAGATGCTTCTTACAAAATTTAAAGATTATATAATGTAATGTTCAGATGATCATAGATCTAATAGGTCCAATTTATTAATATTCTGTTATGGGTTCAAGTTATAGTTGGATTATTTGTTGAAAATCTATTTATTTTTAATAGTATGACTCACTCCTAAATTGACTATACAGACCACCTCAACACCATATCATAAAACATAGGCCATTTATGAGCCACATTAACAAGTTAAATAACTCAATTGTCGGAAAACTAACAAATTGGACCTATTAGATCAAAATTGAAAGTTCATGGGTGTTTTTGATGAAATTAGAAGTTCAGGGACTGAATTGATTTTGGACCTAAACCACAGGGTAGTAATTTGTATTTAGCCCTCTTTTTATTTTCTTATCGAAATTATATGAGAACATTAATAAAGCTAGTTTTTTTTTTTTTTTGTGACAAAATACAAACAACAACTAAATGACAAAACCTCTGCTAACACCCCCTCCCACCTGATCCAAATGGAACGCTGGGGACACATAAAAGGGTAAACAGTAAAACCAAACAGATGGATTCTGAGACCTCTGAGCTGCCAATGCTAATTGATCTGCAACAAAGTTGGCTTCGCGATATATATGAAGGAAAATAACCGACTGTAGCTGACGAGTGAGATTCTAGACATCCTGAATCAGTGTTCTGATTTGCCAAGGTAGTTGGCAAGCACCACAGACGCAGTCTATAACAATCTTCTAGTCACCCTCAACAATAACATTAGGAAAGCCATGTAAGACCGTTGTGTGTAAGCCATCCCGCAGTGTTGTAGCCTCCGCAACAAGAACAGGAGCACAACCAATTTGTCTATTAGCTGCCACTATAAGTTGTCCATCTTCATTACGGATAACAAAACCAATAGAAGCCATATGATTCCGGACAGAAGCATCAAAGTTTAACTTAACTTGGTGCATATTAGGAGGTTGCCATTTAATATGAAAGTATCTTGAGATCTTTGGCTGGGAGCATTTAGGATTGGCTTTGGCATAGTTAGAGCTGAGTGTGAAAGCTTGAAATAAACAGTCAACCGGCGAATGAAAGTTGTAGATTTCTAAAAATTATTTTATTTCTACAAGTCCAAATAGCCCAAGTCGTGTAAAATATAGTAGAAAGAGCATCAACTGAGGATGGATCAGTGCTAATCTTATCAATCCAGTCTAGAAAAGTAGTATGCCAAGAAAAGGGATTTATATAGGGGATAGAGGACCAAACTTGACGAGCAAATGGACATTGCATAAAAAGATGATCAATAGTCTCAATTGAATGCGAACAAAGAGCACAATATGAAGGAATATTATGATTGAATTGAGACAACAAATCCCGAGTTTTAAGTGCATTTCTAACTAAAGTCCAAGAAAAAATCTTAACTTTAGGAGCAATATTTAACCTCCATAATTTGGATAAAATGGATATTCTAAAGCATGAGACAGTCGACTGTGCTTGAAGCAAAGAAGCAGACTTAATAGAAAACTCACCTGAAGAAGAAGGACCCCAAACAAAAGTATCCGAGATAGGATGAATAGGGATAGGAATAGCTATAATCTGCTGAACAATATCATGAGGAAGAAGATCTTGAAGAGCCGCAATATCCCAAGTGTCATTAGTGATGAAATGAGCTACCGTAAGTTGTCTGTCCACTTGAGATCTCTGATCTTGTGGTGATAATGTAAATAAAGGAAAAGGAAAAACCCAATTAAAAGACCAAAATAAAATAGAGTGACCATCCCCCACAATCCATCTAATGCTCGGGGAGAGTAAGTCACGAGCATCTAAAATACCTTTCCAAGCCAATGAATTAGAAGATTTTTTCTGAACAATAAGAAAATGATTATGTCTCAGATATTTCCTCTGAACCAACTAAACCCATCAATTATCAGGTTGAGTTAAAATCTTCTAACCCAATTTAGCTAAAGTCGCTTGATTGAAGTGACTAGGTAGTCTAATGCCTAACCCGCCCTTAGGTTTGGGAAGACAAACTTGATTCCAATCATGTAGACCGTGAGACTTACCACAGCAAAACTGCTTAAATTCCCTATTAATTCTATCTGAAAGTGTCTTAGGACATTTAAAGCAAGAAAGATTGTGGTTAGGCATCCCAAAAAGATCAGATTGTAATAAAGTTAACTTACCAGCTCATGAGAGAGTATTCTTTTTCCAACCTACAAAATTTTTTCTGAATCTTAGCAGTAAGGTCATTAAGATTAAGTGGATCCTTCCAACAAATGAAGTTCTGAATCCCTAAATATCGACCAATAGAAGATTTATGTTGAATACCTAAACAACAAGCAATAACTCTTTTATTAATGAAGCTAGCATTCATACCCTAAAAAGAATATAAATAAAAGTTTAGTTGGCAACGATCATATTTTAAACAAAAACTATGATGGATGAAGCACTAACTTGATAAGGTCTTACCTAAGCGAAACTATAAACAAAAGTTCACTAGATACAGAAACAAATTAATATTCAAAAAAAATAAAAATAAATTAAGTTTACTATCCTGAACTTTGGGTCTAAAATCATATTGGTCCATCTTTCTGAAAATCTATTATGATGGTCCCTATAATCTCAAATGACATCACCCGAGTCCAAAATTTGAATTTGGCTCGAAACATGACTTCAACTGCTGAGTTGGAGCCGACGTGGGGGCCCACAAGGAGGGCAAAATGGACATTTCAATTTTTTCTAATTTTTTTCACTTTACTCTCTCTCTCTCTCTCAGCCATGGAAGCAAATAGAGCTTCCAAACGACCTCTAGGTATAGGCATCCGCACCCGCAGCTAATCCCAAATCCAGCTCCACTGCACCTGCTTCCGGTCGGGTCATCAACAACTTCTTCACTAGCTCCAAGTCGGACCGGAAAAGACCCTGACCCATACCTATCTATTCTTCTGACGGTAATGACGTCGTCTCCCTCGACACCTCCATGCCCGCCGCCCTCTTCACCGACACCTCCATCTTCCAAGAACCCCTCAAGCAATTCCTCTGTCTTTTCTCACTCTCCTCCTTATCTCTTTCTGTCGGGTCATCAACAACTTCTTCACTAGCTCCAAGTCGGACCGGAAAAGACCCTGACCCATACCTATCTATTCTTCTGACGGCAATGACGTTGTCTCCCTCGACACCTCCATGCCCGCCGCCCTCTTCACCGACACCTCCGTCTTCCAAGAACCCCTCAAGCAATTCCTATGTCTTTTCTCACTCTCCTCCTTATCTCTTTCTCCCCGCTGCCTCTCCGTCCACGCCTTCAATGACTCATCGTCTGTTACCAAACCAGACAAATCGACTGAAAATGACAGTGTTTCGGCCCCCGAGGCTAAAATCAATGCCGGGAATGCAAAGCTACGTCGGACAAGGACTATCCGAGCAGCGAGTTTCAGTTTCAGGAGGCGAGCCCGTCACGCCCTTGATTTTTAACACGAATAAAAATCGATATATAATCTCATAATTATACATGCGTGATCGTTCAGCCATTAATACAGCATACATGGAAACATCTTCCCTTTAAACCAAGTACATATTGATGTCCTGAACCCACAATTTCAATATTGACCCGCTCTACAGAGTCATATATTACATAAGCTTACGAATAAAATTGTCATCACAAAATAAAACGTAAATGCTCATCAGAGCTTACTACACAGCTGAAGTCATAACAATGGCAAAGCCAACAAAATTTACTTTCTACCCGTTCTGCTGCCAACAAGCTACCTCAGCTTTAGCCACGATTTCCCTGACCTACAGGATTAACCCTTACACCTTTGAATAGTGCACCGGGTTGCCACACAACAAACCCGGTAAGCTGATGAAAGCTCGTATAAGTAACTCATGAACATCAATCAACAACTCACACAAATCAGCTTAAGGAAACAATGCAGCCATGATTCCTTCTAACATTCCATATCCTTTCCACTGGAGGGACAACTTAAGTCACTGCTGTGACAATGTTCTATTTGCTATCTTAACCATCAAGAAGCAATTCAAGTCTCATCTAGACAATAAAAGAAGAATACTATCGAAACTCTCTTTTAAACTACATACGTATGAGTCTCCAGCAACCTCGACCGTTACCACCATAAGCTATAATGGCAAACAGACTAGAGCTCCAACTGAACGTAGCCACTAGTCCGGCCAAAGTCGTGATTCTCCAATTCCTTGCCTCGGTCACCATCTGCGACCTGCCACCATCTGTGACATATGATTTCAGACCCCATCTGGTCTTAGCATCAAACGTTAAGGTCACCATCTGCAACCTGTCACCGTCTGTGACATATGATTTTCAGACCCCGTCTGGTCTTAGAATCAAACATTAAGGTCACCATCTGCAACCTGTCACCGTTTGTGACATATGATTTTTAGACCCCGTCTGGTCTTAGAATCAAACGTTAAGGTCACCATCTGCAACCTGTCACCATCTATGACATATGATTTTCAGACCCCGTCTGGTCTTAGAATCAAACGTTAAGTAAGTCGTACCCAACCTAAAAATGTTACAAAAAATCTAACTTCGGCTTTCCCCATCCCTGCTCACCATCTGTGGCTCTTGGTACAAAGACCAATACATTTAAAATAAGTTGCATCTGACTCAAAAATATAACATCAAACTCAATACTTTTCAGACAATAGAAAACATTTTTTTCCACAATATTGTTTCCTGAAAAGTTGCCTTCAATAATAATATGAACACAATCATGCATATTATTCATCACACATCACTCACGTAAATATATATATATATATATATATATATATATATATATACAGACACATAGACATTCGCTCAGGATGCCTACTAATGCCAACTATAGTTTGCAGTTAAACAATAACGCCAAAACAATAATGGTAACTCCGTTCGTAAATTAACCTTGTGAGATTACTCACCTCGAAATTCTCACTGCGTCTTCAATATAGAACAAAACAGCCTAACCACCAATTAACCGTCCAAGAAACTTCGTCAAGTACCTAATCACATACGGTTTCAATTTAGTGACGATTCACAGACGATTTAAGTCTGAAAACCCTAAATCGAACTAAAATTTCCAAAGTGACGCCAATTGAGGCTAAACCACGTCCGAGACCACCCAATGTCTCTGGAATACTTCCACGATCAATGTGACAAAACCACAAGTCGATCGAACGCTCAAATCCTCAAGGATCGAATCAATCGAACGGTCAGAAACTGTAAAAATCATAACAAATCCATACGAACTCCAAAAATTGCGTATTATATATCGAAACGTTCGTATAGACGAGTAGAAGATATATAATACCAGAAACAGTTCCTAATATGACCGGAACGCCGCTACAGGCGGTGGGTCACTGCAGCCGGCCAAAACTCAATATTTCCCAAAACTTCCAACATCAAAGATGTTCATCTCAGCATGCTTATCCATTTTCATAACTAGCACAAAGTCAAAATAGAAGCGTAAAGGGTCGAAAACTACCTCAAAAGTCTTGGATTACCGTTCAATCTGAGTTAAACCAAGTTTCACGTGAATAAATCCAAACAACCATCACAGATAGATCCAGGAGGCTGCTGCGAGCTCCCCAAGACTGGTTTGAAGCTTCGCCGACATCGGAGATTGAATAACCGATTGGGTCTGAATACACGAATCTTTGCCGCCTTACTGTGCCGTCACCACTGCGAATCACCGCTAGAGGATGCCAGAGGGAGGATCGCACGGCGGAGACGAGCTAATCTGGAAAGTTTCGCTGCCGAAGATGGCCGAAAAAGCTGGGTCGGGTCTGACGGATATCTTCGATACTGAAGGTGCAGCCGAGAGAGAAGCGAGAGAGAAGAAACATTCCGGAAATAGAAATCTGAATTGATGAAATGATTTTCGGAAAATTCCTATTTATACTAAAATGGAAACTTTTTCCAAAAGCCATAACTTCGTCATATGAACTCCGATTGATGCATTCCATATGTCCACGAACTCGTTTCGACGTTCTCTACAACTTTCGTGAAGAAAGTTTTCAGAGAATCTTAACGTATCAAAAGTCAACCTTGCCTAAATCCACACTTTTCGAATAAAAATTCGTCTGAAACACTTCCGCTCCGTCCACGAGCCACAAAACCGTCCAATAACCATAAATTAGATTCCAGAATATCGTCGAAAAATAAATATGAATTTCCGGGGCATCACAGAGCCTCTGGAAGAGCTTCGTCTTCATGCTTTGAATGCTATTTGCTTATCCTTGGGAGCGGGTTAAGAAATGAAGTGTCTTGACCATGACATTGTGCGGCAAGGTTTTGATCCATTCTCACATTTTGCTTTTGATTATGTGTATTTACAATGTTCGGTGTTGAATTTGAAAGAGCTGTGATTTTTGGTTGTCTAGATAGCTGATCAGTTAAAGAGTCGATTCTCTAGTAGATTATCGCTGCCTCAAATTTGTGAGAATTTGGTGAAAGCAGCATATGATCCTCGAATTGCTGGTGTGTATCTTCAAATTGAGAGCTTGAACTGTGGTTGGGGTACAGTGGAAGATGTTGTGAATTGTGATTATGTGTTTCGAACTTCAATTTGTGTTTGAAGATGTGCATTTGAGCTTATATGGATTGTTTTTGTAATGCTACCAGGTAGGTGATCACTCTGTGACATTTGTTTTTCTTTGTAATATGATATCAATGTTGTGTTTAGATGTAGAAATTGAGTGATACAGTTATGGCAATTGATAAGACTTCTTTGACGATGGTTGGTTTTTGATGGGTTCGGAAGAAGAAGGAGGAGGAGGAAAGGGAATTGGAGGTTCAGAAGAAGACGAAGACTTTTTTTTTTTTTTTATAATCATTTTATTGTGAAAATGTCCGTTTTGCCGTTCTTGTGGGTTGAAAAAACTGAAAAGTGGGCCCCCATATAAGCTAAAACTCAGCAGCTGACGTCAAGTTTCGAGCCTAATTCAAATTTTGGACTCGGGTGATGTCATTTGAGAGTATAGGGACCACGTAATCGATTTTCAGAAAGATTGACCAATATGATTTTAGGCCCAAAGTTCAGGGGAGTAAACTGAATTTAATAAAAATAAAAAATAAAAAAAACATATCAGAAACCAAGAGACAAAATCGATCATTATGTGTATATAATTTTGAACCAGAACATGCTCTTTTCACTATCGCCTAATGGCAGAAGTTCAATAACCTCGGAAACCAGAAGTTCAAAACCCCTTGCCCCATGGCTCTACAGTCTCTACTTCACTCGAAAGGATAAAACTGAGATATAAAATTTGTTTCGTTTTTATAGAAATAGAGCCGTTCATTGATAAAGAAATTGGTAACATCGATGCTAACATCTGGAAAGAGCCAGACAGAAACTCCAAAACCTGGACAACCTGTAGCTAATTCTAATTTGTAATTATTACAATATAGTGAAAGAAGAGCTAGAAAATTTCGACGTATTGTGACAAATGTATTTTACTGATGAAAGAAACCGACGAGGACTCCGACGCCGAGCCGTCGCAAAAGATGGCCACTTTCTCTGTGCCGTAATCACAGTCTGGTCCAGAGAGAGCTCTCCTTTGGCTAAAATTGGCATATTATTGCCTTATTTTTTGGTACATTATTGTTATTGCCTTATTGGCTCAACTATTTTTCATTTTTTCTTTCCGAAGTATGATTGTGATCGGTAACTTTCTGCAGGCCCACTATGGACCTTTCTTAGATTTGTGGCTACCTCTCTATTCCACACGTCTCTTTCTGGGTTTCTAGGGTTTGGGAGGTTCATGCATGTATCATGGTAATCTTTGCTGGTCCAATTCTCTATGCGTATCTTAGACATTTATAAACTTCTTTTGGATTTTTATTCTTAAGAAAGTTTATCCAGTGTTATGGAAAAGATAATTGTAAATTATCCATGGTGTGCCATTCGCAAGGGTTCACCAAAACTTTCCTCTCTACACTTCCACCAACTTAGTGCGTTGCCAAGTCTTTTGATGTGTGTTCTCCTCTCTAAATGTTCACCAAAACAAAAAAAGAACCTGAACAAAATTCAGCTTTCTTTAAAAAAAAAATTATTTAATTAACAATTAGGTGTTATTTACTAAGTGTGCAACCCAAGATTTAATAGGAATGATTTTTTATTGAAATTGAACTTTACTAAATCAAATAGGAATACATCAATTGGGGAATAGGGTGTTTGTTACATGGGATTGGATGTGATTGGACATCCTTATCAGCTTGTGTTATACTAATTCCATGTTTAGCAACAACCAGGACGGTTTTAAATGAGACTCTAGAGTCACAAAATCTCTCTAACACCTTCTACCAAAGAGACCCAAAAAACCATGAGATTGTGAAAGCCCTTGTTCTCTCTACTCTTCACTTCAGTGATCGATGAACTCTCTCATCATTCTCACCTCCGAAAACCATGTCTGAACTCTCTCATCATTCTCACCCCCTCAAACCATGTCAGACAAACTCCCTTGAAAGCTTCTGCAAATCTCACCTCCTCAAACCATGTCTCACGAACTCCCTTGAAATCTTCTGCAAATTTCACCTCCTCAAACCATGTCCGACGAACTTCCTTGAAAGCTTCTACAAGTTGAAAGATGAGAAGAAACCAAATTGGATGATTGGGAATCAGATAAATGAGTTCATTCTGTTTGCAATGAAACAACCTGTCAATTGTTTTCCGACTTGTACCAACTATGACTTTGGTATAAGATAATTGATGTACATGTATTCTGGCTATAAATAAGTAAGGATTAAATTTTGTTTAGTCCCTATACTCTGACGCTGTCATCGTTTCAGTCCCTGACATTTCAATTTAATCTATAAAGTCCCTGGCCTATCAATTTCACTCCAACAGGTCCACTCCGCTGAATTGCTTCGTTAACAGGCTGACATGGCACAAATTTAGACTCCAACTCAACTCCGTGGATGATAAAATGTCAAGAATACCCCTAATTTCCCCCTTTAATTTTTTTTAATCATCTCTATTTTCTTCTTGCTGCAAACATGCTCCTCACCTCATCGAAAAAACCTCTTCTTCCTCACACCGAATCTC
>BDJD01008312.1:1251-24680 GCA_002564525.1 Rosa multiflora | reverse complement strand
CTGTGGGACAAAAATAACCCTGGTCGAAGGACAAAAAGAGCACAACACGTCCTTCACTCTTCGAGATTGAACATGTAGACATCATGCCTCCCCCTGATGTCAATATCTCCCCCTGATTGCTACAATCATGGGAGTTCGGATAACTTTCTCAATCCGATGCTCTTCACATGTTTCTCGAAGGTGGATTTTGGTAACGACTTAGTAAATAAGTCCGCTACATTATCCTCTGATCGGATTTGGTTCACTTCAATATTTAGAAGTGCTTGTTGTCATTTTAATGGAGGGGAGGAGGAGCACGGAAGGTGGCATTTTTCCTTGTGGGGTCCGATCCCACACTTCCGTCATTTATTTTCTCTCTGTAGGGATAGAACAAGCCCATATCAATCTTACATCTCAAATATAGAAAGATTGTCTTTATACCAATCTAATGGTGTTGCGTTGGCGCGGGGCTATATCTAGCCAACAAGTTCATAATAATTGACGTGTCCGGCCTTGTATTGTGCTAAGTACAATAATGCGCCTATTGTACATAAGTAAGCACTTCTGCTATTAACACGTCTTCGTCATCATCCCTGGGACGAAACTGATCCCTTTTAGGGTCAAGACTACGGACGACTATGGGAGTGCATCTTTGACTTTATCAAAATGCAAAGCATCTATTGACAAGGTATACAAGTTCTGAATCTAGACAAAACCGTGTTCTCCCAAGGTCCTTCCTCTCAAACTCGGATTTCAGGTGTTCAGCGGTTTCCCTTAGCTCTCAATGGTTTCAATTATGTTTATCAACATAAACCACGACAATTGCAAATCCGGAACTTGTCATGGAAACGCGTGGGCATAGTTCATCATATCCCTTCCCAATCAAGTAGTCATTTTAGTGAGCATTTCAACCTTGTTGCAAATACGCTCCGTGATCTAAAGCCACTTGACTTGGGTAAATGAAGTCCATAAGAACCTTCATTATATTCCGTATCTAGTGACCACATTCGTAAGCTGCATGTTCAGTTATTTGGAAACTACCAAACTGACAAGGTAGTGGAGTGCAATGACATCCATTATGAGAGAATATGTCTTCTCGTAGTCGATTCCAGGGTGTTGTGAGAAACCTTGCGCCATAAGGTGAGATTACCATCTCTTTTTCTCATCACGCTATCTAACGAAGACCTATTAATGACAATAGGTTTTATGTTAGGAGGTGTTTGCATCTCAGGCCCGAAATCCTTCCTCTTCGTTAGTGAATCCAATTCAACCTGGATCACATCTTTCCATTTAGGCCAATTTTCTCTACGTTGGCATTCTTCAATGGAGTAAGGTTCGATGTCATTGGTCTCAACAATTCCACGTCCTCATGTACACTAGTGTAGTTCGTAGAGATCTCTATATTCTCAGGAATTGGTTCTAACATTGAGGCGTCCCCAACGATGTCTCTTGGACATAAACACAATCCAAAATATTCTCATGAGACAGATTTTGAGTATCAATGATCAATGGATCAAGTTGTGCCAAACTCGCTGTAACACCCCGTACCCGGAAATACTTTCCCTTAATTTATTTGAATTGCATTTAAATATTTCAATTCATCGTATCGTTAAATTAGTCTTCTTAATAGGAAATTATTTTTATGGAGTTTCAAAAATTATTTTCTTAGCATGGAAAATAGAGCACGACAATACGAGAGTGTAGGCGCAAACGGTTCGTTAAACGGAGTTATAATGAGAAAGTTATGAGTATTTTCGTGTGAGGGGTATTTTGGTCTTTTCACCTCACCCCAACTTAATTAGATCAGATCCTCTCCCTCCCCAACCCATTTTTCATGTGAGAACTAGATCAAGGAGAGAGGGAGAGTGAAGGAACAAGCTCTAGCCACCACCGTTCACCTTTTCCGTTGCCAGCGCCGATTCTGGCCAAATCCGGCCAAAATTTTTACACCATCCTCTTCCTCTCCTCATGGGCTTTCTATCCATATAAGTTTCATAATTTATCTTCACTTGTGTGCAACGAATCGAAGGAGAGAAGGTTTGATAATTCTTGGCTAATTTCCCGATTTCCGGCCAAGCCGTCGACTTTTTGGAGAAACCCCAAGGTACAAAGTCGTTCAAAATCCCATGGGCTTTTGTTTGAGTATAATATTGCATATATATTTGAAGATTTTGGAAGTTGGGATTCCGGCCACCATGAGCCACCGCTGCTCCGCCATCTCCGGCGGCCTTTCATGGCCATTTTGAGTGTTTTTGAGCATTATTATGTTTCCTAGGATGTGTTATTACTAGCCCAAGTATGATGAATTTTGGATGAGGAATTAGAATTTGGTGTGGGGAATAAATTGGAAAAAATGGTTTTTGGAGGTGTTGGAGTTGGAGAGAAGCTAGTGGAAGAGTATTCATCTGAAAATTTTCGATGTAAGCTCTCTAGCATTATCAAGTCAAATTGACTGAATGAGATGATCTGCGTAGTGAGCCCGTAGCCATATGTTATGTGCTAGGAGTGTAGTATAAGTAGCACTATGAGTGGATAATGGCACAACACGTGACCAGCGTGTTTGCGTATACCAACACCATAAAACAACTATACGGTCCGCAAGTTGGTTGATCAAATCCACAGAATTCCCTTTGATTCTTTGTGAGAATGGAATTATTTCCTCAATCTCCTTTGCATAGGATGGTCTCAATCCTAAATAATAGGCTTTACAGAACGAAACATGGGCTTTATAATCAACCAATGAAGGTTTTGGTTAAGCCACAACGTCATAATAGACTTAAGAAGTAGGGAGAGGAGTTGAATAAGGGTTTATGGCGTCAATGCCATGTATTTGCCGTAGGGGGTAGGCGGCGCCTGCCATGTGTGGCCGGTCTTTGCACAATCATGGCGCCATGAGGCCCATGTGCAGCTCCTCGAACCAATTCTTGGTTCTTACTTCTCTTCGTTCTGAAAATGGATGTCCATGTAAAGTCTTTAATACATACTTTCCTAGACATCACATTTTATTGGGTTTGCCACATAAGAAAGAGTTAATACAATTGTCATTTATTGACTAATGCAAATTGCCATTACAAAAGTTCTTGGAAAAATAAAAAGGCTAATCTAATCAAAGTCTGCTGCATCCTTGTGCACTTCATCTTCAGCTTTGAAGTCCTCTATGGTGAGATTGACATCTCCACCATCTTCTTCTTCTTCTGGAAGGTACACTTCTTGCTCTCTCAGGTCCATGTATGCCATGTATCTTGCAGCTAGTTGCTCGCTTGCCTTGCATTGCTTGAACCAATGCTCAATTGATCCACATCGATGACACTCATCATTGTGGTTGCCTCCCTTTAATTGAGGTGCACGTTGTGCACGTTGCGGGCGTTCCCTAGGAGGGTTGGTGCCACGACCAAGACCCATGGCGCCACCATTACGGCTAGGGATACCACGACCCCCTCTCCCACGTGTGGCATTACCACCACATGTATCCACACCAAACTTGCTGTTTCCTTCCTGGTTAGGGCGGTTATATGGGCTCATACTTGCCTCCCTTTAATTGAGGTGCACGTTGTGCACGTTGCGGGCGTTCCCTAGGAGGGTTGGTGCCACCACCACGACCCATTGAGCCACCATTACGGCTAGGGCTACCACGACCCCCTCTCCCACGTGTGGCATTACCACCACGTGTATCCACACCAAATTTGCGGTTTCCTTCCTGGTTAGGGCAGTTATATGGGCCCATACGTCCCTCATGTCTCCCATTCTTAGGGTACCGCTCCTTGCGCCCTCCTTTGGGTGCATTATAATTCGCCTCATGAACGCTCTAAGTTCCAATAGGCCTTGAATTATAATTCCTCACGAGTATGTTGTCATGTTTCTCAGCTACAGATATAACATTGATAAGCTGATGAAACCTCATGATCCGTCCAACATTGACTTCAGTACGGTATTGCTTTGATATCACAATGGCTGAAACAGGGAAGGTGGAGAGAGTTTTCTCAATCAGCTCTTGCTCTGTGACAGGTTGTCCACAAAACCTCAACATGGACTGTATGCGAAGAGCTTCTGAATTACATTCAGCTACAGACTTGAAATCAGCAAAGCGTAGATTGTTCCATTGAACCTTCAAGTCAGGGAGGAGGGAATCTTGGACATTGCCAAAACGCTCTTCTAGCGCAACCCATAACTCTC
Source organism: Rosa multiflora (assembly GCA_002564525.1). Lineage (NCBI taxonomy): Eukaryota > Viridiplantae > Streptophyta > Magnoliopsida > Rosales > Rosaceae > Rosa > Rosa multiflora. The sequence continues at coordinate 20,528 of BDJD01008312.1, read as the reverse complement.
TTGCATTCTTGATCGACATATACTCCAATCTGAGTGCCTTGTCCATTTGGCGTCGCATCAAGATAATTGCTTGAGCATGCTTTGTAGGTGTTCGCACGAACACAAGATCCGGGTTAGGTGCCTGGATTATGGGTAATATTCCCTTTGAAGTGAGATGGTTCTCAACATCGGTTACCCAACTGTGGTAATCTGAGCCTGTTGAATCAAGCATGGGAAAGTCGAGTCTAGGTTCATTCGACATCCAGAAAATAAGAAGAGAAGATATATTAGTTTCGGAGTTAAACTTCCACGAAAACTAAAACAATAAGATTTCCGAGCTATGCTACCAAGAAATCAATTTCCAAGAATCTCTTTTGGATTAGACCAAACAATGATGTTTAAATATGGTCACAATTTGATGGTTGTGGATGCTCTTAGTCCAAGCATTATGAACACTCTTAGTTCATACAAACATTCTTAGTTCGTTAAGCGTGAATCCCCACAATTCCGCTTTGTTAAATACTCAAAATCATTTGGCAACATATATTCCAATATTTGCAGAAAATAAAAGAATTTAAAATACATTAAAGAAGCAACTTTAATTACAAAAACTTACGTGATGATTTTGGGCTTGAGAACACGCGCGTGTTGATGCAGGCGTGTAGCTAAATCTGCCGAAATCTGGTCGGAAATTGGCAGTTAGTGGGCTGCCCTTCTCCCTTTTTTTTTTTCTTTCCGGGCCCAAGCCTGCTTCCCCTTCCCATTTTTTTTATTCTTCTCTCTCGGCCTAGGCTTGCCCTTTTTTTTTTCTTTCTTCTTTTCTTCCTTTTCTTTCTTTTCCTTCGAGTCTTCTTCTTCTTTCTTCTGTTTTCTGTTTTTTTTTTCTTCTATTTCGCTGGCAGTCGGAAGCGATGCAGTAGAGGCACAAGGTAGCAAGGAGGTCTCAGACACTGGGTGCAGACGCCGTGGGTGAAGACGACCTGTAGGTTGCGGTGGGCTGCTGTTGAGCGTTGGGCTAGCCGCGCTGGGCTGCAGGGAGCTCCGGCGAAGGCTTACAGTGGCTGCAGCTAGACAGCCGGGTGCAGGGCTGATGGGCTAGAGGAGGTGAGCTGGGTAGGCCGGTCGGGCAGCAGCACGCGCAAGGGAGGCAGACGGCACTCTTGCGAGAGGTAGGTGAGCTGGGTAGGCAGCAGCGTGGGCTGTTGTGCAGGTGGGTGCGCAGGTGTGCAGGGCGTGCGACAATAGGCTGCAGGGGCAGGGCTGCAAGCTCGGCAGGAGAGCTTGTGGCTAGGGCTTGAAAGCTGCGGCAGATTAAGGTTTTTTTTTTTTTTTTTTTTCCTGCTAGGGTTAGAACTCGTTCTGATAACGTGTTGTAGGAGAATTGTAATTATGTTTATTAGTGATAATAGGAGCCCTTTAAATAGGGAGTTACAAGGTACCCAAAAGGTAATAGAATCTGATTACAATTGAATACCTAGAACACATTCCTATTACAACTCTAAACCCTAGTTTGTAGAGGCACACATTATGTCGATATCCTTCAACAGGAAGAACAGTTGTTGTAAATAAAAAGGTAAAGAACATGTTCACAGCTGAACTAATTTAGCAGTTAGATCCCAAAAGGATTCCAAGTGCTATCTACAAACAAAAGTGCTTTTCTTTTTACAAGAGTTGACCAAAATAAGAAAATACTACTCTCCACTACCCATAACCCAAACTGCTTCGACACCGAAATTAAAAGAACCTGCAAACACAAAGAAACGAGGAATGAACAAAAGCACACTCAGTGAATGACTTGAATAATAAGCCAATAACATCACTCAAGAACATCACAGCCGCAAGAGTCAAAATCATAGCAATAACATGTCAGCAAGAAGTAATTAGTTAGGTAACCAAACACCCACTTGAATATAGATCAACACATTTCACCGAAAAGAATCAAGCTGCCACTGCAAGCTGATAAATCAATTTGAGATGCCATTGCATACCCACAGGTTAAATATCGTATGAGAATGTCACCGCAAACCCGTTAACTAAAATAATATTAGGAATGCCACAGCAAACCTGTTAGCTAAAATGGGTTACCACATGCCATCTTATAGTTATGTTGATTGAAACTTACTACAGAGAATGCATTCTGCAAGAAGAGAAGTCTTTATCATAAATCAAGAGACTAACAAATTGCTATTCACTGTTTCCTCTCTTATTACAGCAGAGGATGATCTGAACTAAAAGTTTTGCTAACTTAAAAGGAAGAGAAAAAACGACCATGCTTATGTGTTAGAATGACTAAAATCTGAATTGATATCCTACATTATGTCAGCAACAATGGAAACTTAAGAGTTTATAAGTTCTTCGTAACATGATAACAGAAGGGAGACCACTGCCACTTATAAGAAAGAAGTCAGTTTCAGAGGCTACCTAGAAGAATATGAGAGTCATTAGTGACAAGTAACTACCCAGGACAACCCCAGTTACAAGAATTTCAGTGAGCCTCCACCTATCGGGAACTGGAGATGGCTAGACCCTGCCTTTAGGTATTGTCATGATAGAACCTGAATCAATATCAGACTCTCAATTTCCAAAGTAATATCAGTGGGGAAATTGATATAATGAAAAGAAAATATCAAAGCAGAGAAGTCTTTTGCATCAATCCTAAGCAGAACCAAAACAGGAACAACTAAGAACAATCCATAAAGCTCTATACTTCTAGAGACCTGCAAATTTCAGAAACTTTACCCTGCACTAAAACCCCCCAAAAATCCTCCTTCAAACACACTTGCCTCCCAAACCTCACAGTTTACCAACCCCAACCAAACTTTAGAGATTTAACTAAAAGACAAACCATGATACCAAAGAGGAAAACAAATTTCTCATGTAAACAAATAGGCAATCAAATAAAGAAATACGAACTAGAAAAATAGGTTTTTAAAACTATCCTATTAAAAATCAAACCTCCACAAGCAAAAAAAACCACATCACCGTTCATATACTCGATCGTCACGAATGAAATACTAAGAGACCACATCGCTGTTCATATGATCAATCATCACAAATGAACTACTGAGAGAGCCAATACTTGACAGATTATCGTTTGTCAAGACCATGATTTCAACTCAAAGCAGAGACCAAAAGAGCAATATAGAAATCAAGTAAAATCGTAAAGTAAAGAAGTCCATCACATACAGCAAAAGCAACCCAAATGGAAACCCTTCACTTTAGAAATCTTTCTCTCTTTGCCTTCTCACAGTTCAGTTTCAAGAGCAGCAAAAATCAAACTCCCGTTCATCTCCTTCTTCTTCATACACCCAAATCGACACTCACACCATTCTATAGTTCTAGAAATACCCAATCGCAGCTTCGAGGAAAGCCCCAACCTCTCCTCATTCCCTCTCCGTCTCCCCCATTCTACTTCTCGTTCTTCTTTCTTGAAACTTCTTCTCCCGGTTTTCCTATCTTCCCAGAATAAAAGAGAACCAAATAACAATAAAATAAAATAAAACAATTATCTAATAACCATCCAAAACAAAACATATTATACTATCCCAAGGTAGAATGTAGAATGGGGTTTTGTAGTGTTCATTCAATAGTGTTGTGGCTCTTTTGCCCTTTCATTCTCTGCTCTCTTTGGTTATGTTTTCAGGTATTTTGATGTCTTCTGGTATTTTGAACCATTTCAATTTGATCACTTCAGGTGCTTTTTTGTTTCATGTCTTCAAGTATTTTGATCGATTTTTCGGTTTTGAGCCTTCATGCAGCTGTAATGTTTTGTTGTAATTTTTTTTCTTCACTCTTGGTTGAATCAGACTTCAAACTTAATTTTTTGTTATAATGTTGAAACCAACTGTAATGGATTTTGGTATGAGGAAGGGTGTAATGGATTTAGTACTTGCAAGTTTTGCCTTTCGTGAATTCTTATTTACTCATTGTGTTTTTCTTTTTATAAAAATAATGAAAATTGTAATGAAGATGGTGATGGGAGTATGAACGAAAGTAATCAGAAAGGGCTACGTCCTTCAGGTCGTCCCAAAACATTCAATCTTGAAACTAGTTGTGTTGCAAAAACTCCCCTGAATTGAGCACTTTCTTTTTTTCGTATTTCTGATATTTTCAGCACCTTTCTTATTTGTAGTCCTATTTAGAGTGAGAAGCCACTAGCAATCAACTCCAGAAGCAAGGTAACTCTCTTTAATACCTGCTCATTCCTATTTTATGGTGTATCCTCGAGTAGCAAGGTAGTTCTCTTTCCCTATTGGTGACCACTTTTTTCTTATGTTATCAGAAATGTTCAAGATTTGAATGTTCAAGCTTTGTGAACATTTTTTTAGGTTATGATGACTGCTTTGGTATAGACTAGGGATTGAAGATTTCCCAGGGTTATTTCTTTTTTAAGTTGATGATACTTCCTTAATGTGATTGCAGCTTATTAATACAAGCACAAGTGAGAAACTTTGCAGAACCCTTTAAATGGCTTTCGTGTTTTTTTTGCAAGTTTATGGTAGTTTTAGTTGGTTCTTTCAATTGGTTATGCTTAATTGGCCCAATTATTTGTTATTCTTCATTTTGTAGTCAGTTTCATTTCGTGGATGTATTGCAATGGAAGTATTTAACTTGCATATATGCTTCTGCACATGTTATGTTACACTTCTTAATTAGATCATTTTTCATTTTCCAGTCATGCATCAAAATTGCAATGGACTTTGTCTCACCTGAAAATGTCGGCGTGTGCTTTCACTTGGCAGAAGTATTCCGCACACTTCCAGAAAATCATAGGGCTAAAGAGGACAAATTGGAGGTATGCCATCTTTCACATTATAAGAGTGTCAATGTGGTAATCAGCATGTTGTTTTTCTTTTGGATACTGTTGTTTTGTTGTAAAGCCTATTAACCATCCTATCTGCATTCTGAGTCTAATACTTTTCTGTTCCGTTTAATTTCCTCTCTAAATGAAATCACAGGAACTGGGGAGTTTGGTTTCTCTGAAATGGCATTGGCTGAATCGTACATTTCCAATTAAGTACGTACTCCATTCTTTATGGTCAATCTGTCTCAAATTAGCTAGCCCCCAAAAAGGGGTGTAGACTATGCTAGCTGTCCATTTCAAGGTGTGAATTTATTCATGAATTCAAACCGTCTAATGTATCATTGAAATCAGGGTCAGCACTGTTTGGCTCCAAAACCAGTTGGTGTGCAAACCGTCTCTTTTGAGCGTGTGATTGCGCAGGCGTGCCAGCACCGTGGGGTGCAGTCGTCGGGGTAGTCCCTTGACCTGACTTCTTCTTCAAGCGCTGTGGACGAGGAGAGCACCAACCTCGCCACAGGGTTCTTCTCTAGCCTTTCGGGAAAGGACTTTTACCTTACGGATAAGGACTTTGGGTGTGATCTCTTTTGTCACCAAATCGATACTCAACGTTGTAGGTTGAGCAGAGCAATCACTGGGAAGTTCTGAGAAAGCACGGGATTTGCTAAATCGTATCTTTAGCTTCGCTGGGTTGCGAGGGCGTTACCCTTGCTTCGCTGGTAGTATCTGTGGCAGTAGCACTGACAGTCGGCTCGGAGAGACTAGGACTAAAAGTACGGTCGCCGGGTTTCAACAGGGTTGAAGGTTTGCTCCGGGGAGGCTTTGTAATCGCTAGGATTGATTGATTCGAGAGATGTCCTTAACTTTGCCGCTTAACCCTGTATTTATACACCTAGGGTTTCGACTGCTCCTTGCCTTAGAAGGATTATTGATTGAAGTTTCCTATTCAATCTCTGCTACTCGATCCCAATAAGGTTTCGTTTTCCTTTCGGACCACGGAATGGGAGAAGCTATATCCCAAACCCAAGTAGGCTTATTTTTGGGCCACAGGAATTGGCCCGCTGGCCTGAATCCACCAAAGAATCTTACCAAAAATACTTTTGGGCTTAAACATTGCCCCCCAGGACCCGAAATCAGACCCACGAAGATGTAACTGATTGAAGGGGACTAAAACGACGCGCCGGTTGCTCGAAACGATGTCATTAATTAAGGTCGCGTCCTTTCGTTTGCAAAATGCCTTTCTGTTGTATCGTTTCCCTCACAAAATCCCTTATTTAAACCCATGGCCGCATAAGACTCGTCACATCAGAAACCCCTTCAGTCTCTTAAACCCAGAAAAACCCATTTCTTCCGATATCTCCTTCGCAGAAACCCAGAAATGGCTCCCCCGAAGAAAATAGTCATCGATCAAGAGGAAGAGTTGAACGAAAAGATTGCCCATACTTGGGGAACCAACATCGGTGCCCGCATTCATCTCCAAACATCTATCCATCGACCCCTGCTCCTTCGATTCTCCGACCACCAAACCGGACTGGGACCAGCGCCACAAGATGCTATTCCGGCCGACGCTATTGCTCTCTATGGCCTACCCGTCCGTTGGCCCATTCCAGTCCTCCGAATGACTCCTGGAGATTTCAGTAGCTGGGGTGCCCAGAACCATCGAGCCAAAATAGGGCACTGGCCTTCCTCCATCAGCTCAGTAGAGACTTCTTGGTATCGCGAAACGCGGGCGAGAGATCTGGCTCGCTGGAATGCAGCAGGTATCACGCATACTATCGATCTATGCTTCCATCTTCCGGGTGCCGGTAATCGTTCGCCGCTCACTGCCTTTCTTTGTTTCTGGAATACCGCCACCAACACATTTGACTTCAGATTCGGTCAAATGAGTATTACCCTGCTGGATATTCTTGCCATCACCGCCTTGCCCATTGATGGCGAACCCTATTTGCATGGTCAATTCAATTTTATCAACTTCACCTCGACCATGGCCCAGCACGGTTGCAGGGCCCACAGTGGCTCCTACTCGCGATGGTTGGCATATTACAGCCGGGAGCACAATGCGACCGGCGGAATCGCTTTCCTGGAGTATTGGCTTTGCAAGTTCATATTCTGCACCTCCTCCTGTAAGCCCACTGGTACTTGGACTCTTCTGGCGACGGCCCTCTACAACGGCCGCAACGTCAGGCTCGGGCAACCGGTACTAGGAGCACTCTATCGCATGTTATATCAAGCCACAATGCATCCATTTGAGACTAGCATGTCTGGCCCCTTTTGGATTTTGGACTTCTGGATCCAAACTTACTTTCCATTCTTCCGCCGTGATGACATCCCGCTGCTTCCACTGGCCGACCAACTCTTGGGTCAGTGGTTCAGCCGCGAGGAAAGGTATTCATCCCCTCCTTACTCCGAATCTTTTTCCTATCTGTACCTCTTGGATGAGATGCCATACTGCGATATAATATTGGATAGAAGATTCCCACCTTTACTTGAAAATGGCTTCCTTCCTAGCGATCCTCGCTACGGTGATCGCGCTCGCTTGGCTTTTCACCGCGCGATCTCCTGCTCAGACATCAGGATCGCTGTCGAAGAACTCAGCTACGAGCTCTACGCTCCTAACCATTTTGCTCGCCAATTCGGCCTCTTCCAATTGGTGCCATTTCCTCTGTACGACGCCTGGAACTACAATACTTCTTGGCGTAGATTCGGGCCTGTGCCGGCACAAAGTATGCTTGCGCTGGTTGATCTTCCTGACTGGGCTCAGGTTATTGACGCCGTGGACTGGGTTGAGGAAAGATACGAAGACTGGTAGGAGGAGGTCTCCGTTAATTGGTGGACTCAGCGGGATGACGAACTTTTTGCAATCATCTTTGGAGAACTGAAAAACCCCTATCCTGCCGATGTCTAAATGCTCGCACGCTTCTCTGAGGATGCTACACGATCCCAGCCTCTTCCAGCAGTACAACCGCCGCGAGCCCCTCGCCAAGCTCAAGCTAGTATCGTAATCCGCAAACCCCCTCCGGAGGTAAGTATCTTAGTTCTATCTTCATTACTTTCTTTTCACTCATCTTTCGCTGTATCAGGGAAATGCGCCACGTTCTGGCAACCGCACAATCCGTGCTTCCCCAGCCGCTGGCCAGTCTGGTAAACAGAAGACGGTGATCGCAGAGCCCGAAGTTGAAGATTCGTCCTCTGACAACGACAATCCGCAAACCGTAAGAACCCTCTATTCTCAGGATTGTGTTTTCTCTGTGAGCTAAGTCTAACCCTTTGATTCTGGCAGGTTGCCGCTGCTTTGGCTCACAAGCGCAGCCACTCAGACCCTCGCACTGACCCATGAGAAGAGGATGAACCAATCGCTGATCGACTGGTAAGAGACGAGAAGCCCATGTTAGAATTTATTCGCCCTCTAGTCCAATTCCTATAACTGTCCTCACTCGTAGGTTCGTCGCTGATCCTCTAGACTAGATGGGGAAGGCTCTTCGGCCGCTGGTGAAGGGACATCTGCCTCGCAGGCCCAAGCGCCCACGAATTCTGGTAATCTTCTACCTCCAGTCAGCACCGCGAGCGATGCGCCAGTAGCCCCCATTCCAGTGCAAATTATAGACGACAGCTCGCCCGAATTGGAAGAAGAAACGGCCCCTTCAGACGTATCGCCTGAGGAACCGATCGCTGCACAACCTTTACCGCAAATAACGCCTGATCCAATTCCTGATGAGGCACCTCAAGCGCCTGCACTGATAGCAATCCTGCACGAGGCTCCGGCCGCAGAGGTACGCTCGCTCCAAAGCATAATGCCTTAGTCCTTATTTTACTTCTGTGCATTCTAATAATCTCTCCTTAACCACAGAGTCCTGGTCCTGCTGAGGAAGTAGTTATCACTACGGAGGTACCTGTCGCTGATCCCGCTGAACCAGTTGGTGAAGACATGGTGATTCAGGAGCCTGCCCCCTATGCTCTTGAAGTAGGAGAAGGGGTGAATGTCGAACCAGCGCCGGAAGTGGCCCCTATTATAGAGCCTCAGGAGGCCCCCGCTGCAGCTGTTGCTGATGCTGATGCTCCACCGCCTGAGCCTCTTTCCAGACTAGAAAGGCTCGTTCGCGTACTCGAAGTGGCCCCTCCAGGAGTTATAGATGAAGCGAGGGATGGGCTACAACTACTTCTGAGCCCCGACATCTTACTGCCGGGCGCGTCTGCCAGAGCTCAGGAGTACTTGATGGTTCTTTATCGCGAGCGAACCATCACTAAGGCTGAGTTCACCGAGATATACAAGCTGCTACAAAACCTTCTTGAGCAGATTAATGAAAGAACAGTCGCAACTACACAAGCCAGGCAAGCTCATGCCCACTATCGGGGCCGCGTGCAACAGACAGATGCTTCTCGCGACTTCTTGGGAGATAGGGCTATCCTCGTCAGAGACTTGCGGATTATGCATAATCACCTTCGGACCCAAATCCAGGAACTTCAAGCCCAATTGACCGAGGTGACGGCCCAACTTGAACATGAGGAACCCTTGTTAGAGCAGCCCCTAGCGGCCTTTGAAGCAATGTCTCAAAATTTAGCTCAGGCTCGCGAAGCAGCCCGACAAGCGGAGCGAGCTACTGCCGACACTAGTTTTCGTCTGGATGAACACTTACTTCACTTGACCCATGCGGGCCGAAAACTTTAGGCCTCTTTCGTTAGGCCCTTTTTGCTTTGTACGAACAATACTAGAATTAATATTTAATATTTAGCCCACTTTGTTTGGCCCTAATATTACTTTAAATTCCGGTAGTTTATTACCTCTTTATTGATAGCGAAACTGTCGAAAAGATAATCCCAAATTGGGCGGTTATCTCCTTGAAGACTGCCCCGCTTCCCACGCGTTTTCAACTTCCTTCATTTATGAGATTCTAGCATTCAATTCCATTGATTCTCTTATTGATGGCATTGAAAGTACTTCAACTGCCCATCACGCGGTTGGGACTACTGCGACTGGAACTATAAATGCCTGTACTTAGGGAGAATAGGAAACCAAACAATCATGCCTTTTCCAGAGATAACCTCGCGAGCTTTGCTGCTCTTTCTTTAGTTTCTAAAATATTCTTCCCATGATCTCACCCTTAGCCACAAATTCATAGGCTTCATGGCTTAATCTCAAAACCTGGGTAGGCCTCATGGCCTAATCTCAGGTCCGGTGGCATGTCTTTGGTTTCTGGGAATCTGGATGAACTCGCCAGTCTCAGTTAAACCGAAGAACATGCCGCGCTTCTAACGCGGCAGAACCACATTCTGAGGAGTCCGTCTCCTCCGATTGTCCGCGTGGAGCAGGAGGCGGAGAGGCGGAAGGCCACTTTGAGGTTTACTGTTCTTCCTCCGCGGTCTACCTCCGGGGCCTGACTACAAGGCTTCTGTTTTTTCCCAAGAGGTAGATGTGGTTGTGAGTCTTGCTCGCTCTGGATACCATCTCCAACCCGGAGGACAACTTCTTGGGAAGGGTATGATGGATTATTCCCTTCCCTCCTCCTCCGGTACAGACGATAGCAGCTGCGACTCAGATCGGAGGAGGATCTGGGTGAAGAGAGGAAGAATGCCAGCGGTAATGCCCAGATCCTCTTGCCGCAACCAGATCCAGCCACTTTTAAAATTTATGTTTCTTCAAAGCCACATTTGGCCTTATAATCGCAAATGTAACCGTGTCGATCTGTTTTTGTATGCCTTTCGCCGCAAAGCCACTTTATGAATGAATATTTCTTTGAGCATAATGCAAAAAATTGCAAAAAATTGTCGCCCAGAATAATAAAGCCTCATGTATAGGCCACCATGTACATTCTTAACACATAAACTGTCAAGGATAAACGTATTTGTTTATATAGTCTTTAAACCTGATGAATGCAATAATAAAGCCTCATATATAGGCCATCACGTAACTATGGCCTCAACTAAGGCCTGAATACTATAAGGAGTTGCCCCCCAATGTTCATCGGTGAAGAAAAGCATGGGGCGAAGGCCACAAGAAAAAGGCCTGAATACAAAGCTAGAGTTGATGCTAACCGATGAAGAATATGGTTGCCCCCCTGGCGGATCAGGTGGATCCTCGAACTCCCAAACACTAGGGTAGTACTTCTTCAAAAATGCCCGTTGATGGGGTTGCGATGGAGGTCGCCATCCACATCTTTGAGATGAAAAGCCCCGCGTTCCAAGATACGGTGAACGACAAAGGGACCCTCCCATCGCGGGATCCACTTACCGCGACCGGTTAATTTCTCACCAAAGGGTAAGACAGCTTTCCAAACAAGGTCTCCTTCTTTGTAACTACGACCACGCGTCCTCTTATCATAGGCGCGGGCGATACGCTGTTTCTCCAGTACCAAATTATCCAAAGCCACTAAGCGCTGCTCACTCAAATCTTCATGTTCTTGCCACATCGCTTGGACGTAATCTTCACCGATCAAGTGATGCTGCTCCTGTACGCGTAAGGAATGAACGTTGATCTCCAAGGGTAAAACCGCGTCATGACCAAACATAAGTGCATATGGTGTCATAGCTGTGGGAGTCCTCTTGGACGTACGATAAGCCCAGAGTGTCTCATACAAAGTATCGTGCCACTGTCAAGGGTTTTCTACCAGCATCTTCTTTAACAGGGTAATAATAATCTTGTTGCTGGCCTCCGCTTGACCGTTAGACTGAGCATAATAAGGAGTACTGTGGATAAACTGGATGCCAAAATCAGTTACAAGTTGCTCGACAGGTCCTCCCATGAACGCTGCCCCTCGGTCTGAAAAGAGCACCTCGGGGATACCAAACCTGCAGAGAATGTTACGAAAAATGAACTAGCGAATGGTGGTACCAGAGGCCTCCTTCAAAGGTTCAGCTTCAGCCCACTTGGTGAAGAAGTCAGTAGACACGATGATGAACTTATGTTGGAGAGAAGAGTGGGGGTGAATCATCCCAATCAAGTCCAATGCCCAGCCTCTCGCAGGCCAAGGCTTAATTATAGGTTGCATGGGAATATTAGGGACATGCTGGACTGGACCATGTGCTTGACAGTCTTCACATCCTTTGGCAAATGCAATGCAATCCTTTAAAATGCTGGGCGAATAATAGCCATGTCTCCTAATAAGCCAACGCATCTTAGGTCCTGCTTGATGAGCTCTGCATATCCCTGTGTGTGCTTCACGCATTAATCATTTTGCTTCACGGCCATAGACACACCGGAAGTCGATGCCATCTTCCCCACGCCGGCGTAGTTCATTACCCCTGAGGAAGTAATTTAAGGCGAGAAAGCGAACCTTCTTGTCGGCTGTGGGGCCTGGTTGCTTGAGGTAATCGATCAGCGGGATGCGCCAGTCGACATCAATAGGTTCGAGTACCGCGACGACTGGATCGTCAGGCGGATCAGGTCATGCGAGCCATGAAGGTAGTGTGCGACGCTCGACTTTTAGAATACGCTCGCGAACCTCGTACTTCAATGTAATGCCTGTGGCCAGTTGAGCGAGCTCATTGGCTGCGAAATTGCGCTCGTGAGGGATGTATTCCAAATCGGCTTCATTGAATTGATCCAGAAGCTCAATTGCGCGATTAAAATATGGTACGAGTAACCAGCTTACACATCTATACTTTTCTTGAAGCTGGTTTATCACTAACTGAGAGTCACCGTAAATCTGAACGTCCCTCACGCCTAACTCCAATAAAACTTCTAGCCCAATGATAAGAGCCTCGTACTCGGCCTGGTTATTTGTGCATTTAAACTCCAACAGGAAAAGTAAGAGAAGCGATCGCCCGCTGGATTTTCCAGAACAATCCCTGCCCCCGCTAATGTTTCCGTTCTTGAGCCATCAAAAAATAATACCCAAGGCTGCAAGGAGACTGTTGCTTGATACCATACTACATACTCAGGAATGCACGCCAAATCTGGTCGAGTTGTAGTCGCGGTTGCTATCTCTAACTCCTTCATTGCAGGGATTTCCAACATAGGATGATGTGCCAAAAAGTCCGCGATGGCCTGTCCCTTTACAGCTTTTTGTGGTACATACTGTAGCGAAAATTCAGAAAGAGCCAGTACCCATTTACCAATGCGGCCTCTCAGAAGAGGTCACGACAACATGTATTTGATCAGGTCAGTTTGAGCAATGATGCAGGTAGTAAAGGATAACATGTAGTGTCGCAGCTTGCACGCTGAGAAGTACAAAGTAAGACACAGCTTCTCCATAGGGGTGTATCTCATCTCGCAATCCGTCAGTGTCCGGCTGAGGTAGAAAATAGCGTGCTCAATACCCCCCTCATCATCCTGAGCGAGTAAACTACTAATGGAGGCTTCAGCCGCTGATATATATAACTTTAATGGAAATCCGGCCCTTGGCGGAACTAGCACTGGAGGGCTTGCTAGGTAATTTTTAATCATGTCGAAAGCCTCTTGATGCTTAGGCTCCCATACAAACTCATTCTGTCCCTGCAACTTCAGTAATGGCGAGAATGGCTGGATTTTACCTGCAAAGTTAGAGATGAAGCGTCTCAAGAAATTGATCTTACCTAGCAATCTTACCTAGCAAACGCTGCAATTCCTTCTTCATTTGCGGGGGAGACGCGTGGATGACTGAGTTCGCCTTGTCTTCAGGGACCTCAATTCCTCGCTGATGGACAATGAATCCCAGGAAATCTCCTGCTTGAACCCCAAACACGCATTTAGCGGGATTCATCTTGAGCTTGTGTCGTCACATTCGCTTGAACACCTTTCTGAGATCAGTGATGTGGTCCCCTCTTTTCCGAGATTTCACTACGACGTCGTCGATGTAAACCTCTAGAATCTTCCCCAAGATATCGTGGAAGATTAGGTTCATGGCTCTCTGATATGTTGCGCCAGCATTCTTCAGTACAAAGGGCATGACCACATATTCAAAAACGCCCGCGAACCCGGGGCACAGAAATGCGGTTTTATGTCTGTCCTCTTCAGCGACTGGAATTTGGTGATACCTGGCAGTACCATCCATGAAGGACAACAATTCATACCCTGCTACTGCGTCGACAAACATATCCGCGACCGGTATGGGGTAAACGTCTTTAGGTGTAGCAAGGTTCAGGTCTCTGTAATCGACACAGACCCTCATCTTGCCATTCTTTTTCCGAACGGGCACGATATTAGATAGCCACTGATTATATTTGGCGACCTTGATAAAGCCTGATTTATGCATTTTTTTTTACCTTCTCCTTGACGAGAACCTGGGTCTCTGAGTTCATTCTTCACGGCTCTTGCTTCACAGGCCTCTTGTCAGGGAGTGTTGGTAGTTGATGACAAACCAAGTCCGGTGACAGGCCGGGCATGTCTTCATATTTCTCCGCAAAGCAATCTTTAAACTCCAGTAATAGAGCAGTAAGCCTCTGCTTCTCGCTAGGCTCTAGGTAAGCGCTGATAGCCACTTCCATAGGCTCGTCTACTGTTCCCAGATTAACCTTGTCAGTAGGGTCTCTGACCTTAGGAGGTATATCGTCCAGCGCTGCCGGAGCAAGCTGAATGTCTATCTCGTCCTCTCGCTCTTGATCAGAGAGTTCTTCATTGACGACCTCCAAGGTCGCGATTCAATCATAAGCCTTTTTTTCCACCAAGTATGATGACAGTCATTCGTATATCGAGTGGAAGGCCTCTATCCCCTCTACTGAGAGGTCGTAATCCATTAATCAATCAAGGGTTTGGGCATAGCGTGGCCAGGCCTCTCTAAGCCCTCGTTTGCGAGCGTAAGCCCCCACCGTGCCAATTTAGAGGCCGTCACCCCTGTGGGGCGGCCTTTATCATCGATGCCACTAACCTGTAATGGAGTGATAGGCTCCAAGTAGTACCTGGCATCTACATAGTTTGCGGAGACTGGGAATGGACGAGGATCCGCTTTGATTACCTTAGCTGTATCTGTCTCTCTGTTCCACATAACCAGCTCCTGATGAAGTGTCGATGGTACACAGTAACTCCTGTGGATCCAGTCTCTGCCCAAAATAGCACTGTAGGCCGCATAGCAATCTGTTACAAAGAAGGCATAAACCCCTTCTGATGGGCCAACCTTAATGCGTAAGAACAGCAAACCTAAGGTCTTCGTCACAGTTCCCGCGAAATTCTTGAGCGTAAGGGATGTAGACTGGATCTTCTCCCTCTTGATCCCGAGCAAGTGCATGGTCCTAGTAGTGACGACATTGACAGCGGCTCCGGTGTCAATCATGATTTTGCTAACTTTGGTACTGCCAACCTCTGCCGTGATACAGTGGTCTCATGTGTTGGACCATTGCTGGCGTTGGCTTGGAGAAGTTCATGAATGGTCCCTTGTTTGGACCCTCCTCTTTTTCATGAGGGACAGCCTCGTCCGCATGTGTCGCGGCCGCCAATGTCACCTGCAGCGGCTGCGCATTCTCTTCTTCAGCTTCCACACAGTCCTGAGCAGCGACTGGTAGTGCATACCTCGCGGGGAGCACATAAACCATATTGCAAGAGGCGTCGGTCATATCTGTCTCCTCCATGTCATGTTCCAAGCTAAGCTTAGGTTCTTCGACATGGGTATTGGCCTGGAGCTACTTAGCCAAACAATCTACCAGCGACCCTTCTGTGAGGCCCTTTACCTCGCAGTGCTCGAGTTCTTGTACCACTGAAGTCGGCTTAGGGGTTTCCGGTTTCATGCGCTCATCTGAGGCAGCGACGACTATGCTTTGGACTTTCTTGGGTCTCCACTGTAAGGTGTTAGTAGTCCTGTCCTTGCCCCCCAATCTCTCAAAGACTGAAGCTTTGGCTTCCGGTTCTTCGCCAAATAACCTGGGCCTGACGGGTGGCTGTCGATTCGGCGAGCCCTCCTTTCACGCAATCGGGGGTGTCCGCTCTTCAGAAATCCTGCAAAAAACACTGGGCTTAGATGCCCCTGTCAGCGAACTTGCTTGTTTGTTAAAACTGCGGGGAGGCCTTAACTGTTTAGCAGCTAATGCCTCCATTTCTTTCTGATACTGCTCAGGTGACTTGACCTGTTGTGAAGGCTTAATAAGGCCCTGGTCCAGAGCCTCTAGCGTGTGCTTGGCTTCCCCAAACCTGCGTTGCAATTTCCTTTTCTTGGAAGTGCTTATTTCCACTGCCTTCCCCTTTTCCCTGGTGTACCATTTTCCTTCCTTGATGGTAGCAGTTAGCGCCAGTGGGATGTAAGGTTTGGTCAGCACGTCCTTGCCCCTGTTCATGAGCTTTTCTTCATGTTTCTAATCAACCGCGGCCGCTCTCAATTTTCTTAACAAATTGGAGTCCTTTGGGGATGGAGGTGACTCCATTTTCTCTTTTTCTCTCAAGCTGGAAGGCTGATAGTTCCGTGATGACGAAGCCCACTTGATGGGCGGTAGAGAGCCAAAGCGAAATGTCTGCTCGACCTCTTCGTGCGATACTTGAATGCCGCATTCTTCTTTGCATCCCGAGCACAAGACCACGGGCGAAGCTTGATTGATTGATTTAGCTCTATCCTTCGCGAGTGTTTCGTCCCCGGAGGACTTTTCACCTCGCTCCTTTGAGCTCAAATCCAAGGTCGGTCTCCTTTACTTCTACTTGGTCTAGTTCAAATCGACCATGTTGATCCCAGTATCAGGAAAGGGGTTTAGGTCTACTAGCGCTGCCGCCGCGACCGGAGCTTCCACCTGCAAACTGCCGTTATTAAGCCATACCTGAATTTGGTCTTTGAGTTTCACAAAGTCCGCGGTATTATGGTTCCACAAATTATGGAACTTGCAATATTTCTTCCCCTTCAGCTGTTCTGGTCGAGGAAAAGGTCCAAAATCAGTCTTCACCATCTTCGCGGCGATCATTTCGTCGAGAACCTCGTGCGCCTTGTTGGCATCATATGTGTACGTCTCGAATTCAGGTTTGGTGAAAGCCACCGATTTGAGTTTGACAGGTTCCTTGGAAATTTTCAGTTGCTTCAAGGATAGATTCTTCTTCCCTATTAGCTCGTAGGCAGCGACATCGTTTTTCTCTTCCTCTTCGTCATCCTGGACCACCTCTTCATTGTTATGATGGTAGTAAGGGTCATAAGTAGCAGCTGGTAGCTCAGGGCCGCTACGGTACGATGTTTTCCCGGCACGTAAGTTCCCCTGGATGCATTCTTCCTTGCATCTGTTTCTCTAAGGAGATGCTTGAAACTGCCTACTTCTGTGATGAGTTCTCCCATAGACTGAATCATACTGCCATGCTGCTTCTTTCGTTGGCGTGGTTCCAATCCCTTGACCGCCAACTTGACTAACTCCTTCTCAGGTAGGATGACGTTCAGCTTGGCCTTCTGGATTTGAAAGCGCTGGGGGTAGGCCACCGCTGATTCTGTAGGCGGCTGGGCCATCTGGGTGAGAGAAGCCAAGTCTACCTCAGGTTCGATAGTTCCGAAAGTTTCTCGGAAAAACTGTTCCATTGCAGGCCAATCCGCCATTGTTCCGGGTCGAAGCTTGGAAAACCATCTGAACGCAGCTCCTGAAAGAGAAGTACCAAAGATCCTGCATTTAAGGATATCATCATTCTGGTACTGGCCACATTGTACCCTAAACCTGGCCAGATGTGTCGCCGCATCCTCGGTGTCTTCCCCTGAAAACGTAGAAAATATAATATTCTTATAGCCCCAGGGAAAAGGTGCGAGCATGATATATGGTGGGAAAGGTCCCTCATAGACCCCATCCGGCTGGGCCCTAGGGTTAGCCAACATGATCATCTCCTCTACTTCATCACGTCTTACATAATCTGGACCCGGAGGAGGAGCTGGTGTCTCCACAGTCTGGCGAGCAGCCTGCACAGGTATTGCCTGGTTCACAGTTGCCTGCCCTTCTCTGACGTGTACAACATGGGTAGTAGCCTGCTACTGAAGAGTCACAGCTGGCGTAAGCGTTTCCTTTGACACGGCTGTTATCTTGATCAGGGTGCCGGCATGGTCAATCCCGTAATAACTTCCTGGCAGTTCCTGAAACACATTTTCTGCCCAGTCGCTGTCGTATTAAACGAACGTAGAGGAGTTGGATGAAGTCCCTACAACTTTCGAAGCCTGTTGCTTTTGTCTGGGGGCCTGTCAGTTTGACGAGGTAGACTTTTCCTTGCTGCCTCTGATAACCAGCGCTTGCTCTTTACTCCTCAGCGACGTAGTAGCAACAGGAGCTGAGGGAGAAGCAGCATTGCTGCTAGTCTTCTCACGCTGATTTGGAGGCACGTACTTCCCTGAACCGGATGGTTGGCCAAGAGAGCCGAGGATAGCTTTAGGATCCCCTAAAGCTTTGTTCAACACTTATCTCGCTTAGTTCAATTCTGCTCTCTGCATGGCCACCTCAGTTGCTAGGTTAGCACCATCCTTGCGAAGACCTGCCATGTTTGATGAGGTCTGCTTGGTTTGGTTCGCGATAGCTTCCATGATTTCTTTTTGACACTGATTCTGCTCGCTAGCAATACTCGTGGTATGAGCCCTTACCGTATTCTCAGATTTTGCGATCTGTTGTTTAGTATCCTCTGCATGTCGAGTAATTCGCTGATCCAGTTCGCGTATGAGCTTATCTGTGTTTGCGGTTTCTCTTTCAAAATCAGCGGCTATCTTCTTGAGATGATTTTCAATATTCTCCATGATGATTGCGAACCTTACCTCAGAGGTCGCTCCCTCTAGAATAGGCTTCGGAACGAAAGCCTCTCTTTCTCCACTCTCCACTGTGGTGGTGACAGTGGCGGGGATCACAGGCTCGCTGGCCTGATCAGTGTTGACATTCTGACCCTCAGTAACGGTCGGGTGATTCTCTTCTCATTCAGTTGACATGTTGGATGATTGGTACTGACGAAAGAACCTCTGAGTCACTTGTTCTTCAAAAAGACCACGACAGTCCGCACGTAAATGCGGTCTGTAACTGGAGGTCTTATGCTTTGAGCAGTTAGCGTAAACCTTTTGGTAAGGATTTTCGCTAGACTTCCCAATGGCTACATTCACGAAAAGACACTATTGCAGGTCCCACTGGGCGTGCCAAAATGTTTGGCTCCAAAACCAGTTGGTGTGCAAACCGTCTCTTTTGAGAGTGTGATTGCGCATGCATGCTAGCACCGTGGGGTGTAGTCGTCGGGGTAGTCCCTTGACCTGACTTCTTCTTCAAGCACTGTGGACGAGGAGAGCACCAACCTTGCCACAGGGTTCTTCTCTAGCCTTTCGGGAAAGGACTTTTGCCTTACGGATAAGGGACTTTGGGTGTGATATCTTCGGTCACCAAATCGATACTCAACGTTGTAGGTTGAGCAGAGCAATCACTGGGAAGTTCTGAGAAAGCACGAGATTTGCTAAATCGTATCTTTAGCTTCGCTGGGTTGCGAGGGCGTTACCTTTGCTTCGCTGGTAGTAACTGTGGCAGTAGCACTGACAGTCAGCTCGGAGAGACTAGGACTGAAAGTACGGTCGCCGGGTTTCAACACGGTTGAAGGTTTGCTCCGGGGAGGCTTTGTAATCGCTAGGATTGATTGATTCGAGAGATGTCCTTAACTTTGCCGCTTAACCCTGTATTTATACACCTA
>BDJD01008305.1:16076-40720 GCA_002564525.1 Rosa multiflora | reverse complement strand
ATGTCGGCCCTGGCTCAAACTATATCCAGTTCTTGCCACAAATGCCAAATGTACGCAAATATCCCACGAGCACCGCCCATCTCCCTTTCCATCCTCCTTGCACCATGGCCGTTCTGTCAGTGGGGTCTGGACTTGATTGGTAAACTTCCCACGGCGGTGGGACAGTTCAAATACGCCATCGTTGCCGTGGACTACCAAACAAAGTGGGTAGAGGCAGAACCTCTCGTGGCCATCACCACGGAAAAAGTCAAGAACTTCCTCTGGAAGAATATGACTGCAGGTTCGGAGTCCCGGATACCATAGTCACGGACAATGGTACACAGTTTGACAATGATGAGTTGAGAGCTTACACACAGAACCTCGGCACTAAGATCCTCTATGCATCCCCGGCTCACCCCCAGACAAACGGTCAGGTTGAAGCTATCAACCAACAAGATAATCAAGAAAATACTGAAAAAGAAGCTTGACGAAGCCAAGGGTCTTTGGGCCGCTAAACTCCCGGAAGTGTTGTAGGCTATCCGAACCACTGCAATGGAGGCCACGGGCGAGACCCCTTTCTACATGGCTTTTGGATCAGAGGCGGTACTCCTTATCGAAACACAAATCCAGAGTCCTCGCATCGAATACTTCGATGCGGGTACCAACTCAGATGGCCTACACCTCGATGTTGATTTACTCGAGGAACGAAGAGAAGTGGCGCATATGCATAACTTGGCAAACAAGCGGAGGATAGCTCGTTACTACGATGCCAAGGTACAGTCCCAGACATTAAAATTGGGGGACTGGGTCATGAGGCAAGTCTACCCAGAACCCCGGGGACTGGATCCATCCTGGACAGGGCCTTACGAGATCATTGAAAAAGTAGGTCCTGCAACCTTTTTCATCCGGGATATGAACGGGGTCGTCTCCAGGCATCCATGGAATACCCAGCGCCTGCGGTACTATTACAAGTAGCTCCGGGAGCATCTTGTCCTAGCTTTTGCTTTTTGGACATACAGCTATGACAAGCTACCCATCGGGTACTCATTCTGTATTTAACCACCGTGTGGTATTTCAATGGAAAAATGAATTATTCATACCATTTCTAGCATTTTTTTTTACCTACCCCGAACATTCCCGGACATAGCTATTGTCAGTTACTTTATTCCGGTGATAAGTGATGCAAACAAATGCTCAAAGGTACGAAAATCCTAGAAATTTTAATTCCTTTCTAATTTCCATTCAAATCAAGGATGTTCCCATTCACAAAAAGCCTGGACTACCAGACAAAATTAGACAATAGTTCAAAAAGAAAATATAAAAATAAAAAATTTTACAACCGATCTCTATCGGTACTCTGAGACCCACCGGCACCGGACTTGACCGTCGCCTCCCGCTCCTTCTTCCTCTTCTCCTGGAGACCCCGCCTAAATTTGGGTTCATCTAAGTACCCGGCCGCCACCCACTCCTTAAACTTTATGATGACAGCCATATCTTGGGCAGCAGCCAGCATAGCGATAAGCTCATCCGAGGACTTGTACTCCTCCACGGCCTCGTGCCTCTCCGCGGGAAGGCGATCCTCCAGAGAGTCTGCCTTCTCCTTCCATGAGACGGCAGACTCTGCAGCCTTTTTCTCGGAGTCCCGGGCGTTCTTGACTTCCTCCCGCGCCTCAGCTACCTCACCCTCAAGCTCCGCAATCCGCTGCTTAGAGGTGGCCATCTCAGCACTCAATGAGTCCTGCTCCTTCTCCAGCTTGGCCTTCTCTCCATGAAGATACTTCACCTGCCCGGAGAGGTTGCTAACCTCCTCCTTCAGATGAGTATCTTCCTCGCTGGCATCGATGGCGTACACATTGAAGAGTGCCTGCAGGTATACCGATTAAAACGTATAACAAAAAAGGTATAGAGAAAATAAAACAAGACGTACCAGCATCATTGACTCCCGGGCGAGACGGCGATTCTCCTGGGGAGTATTATCTTTGGCTCGAACCCGGTCGAGGTCAATGTCCTTCAGATCCCCAAGCATGGACCGCACGAACTTTTCATCGGCAACCCCGTATCCATTCAGCAGCTGCTTGATGGGATTCTTGGGGATTACCGGAACGGCGGGAGATAACAGGCCAAGAGAGGGCGACGACCCTGATCCCAGGTGATCTTTCTTCTGCCTCTTCGCACCGGTAGCCTGGACATCCCGGCCAGTGTATGTCACCTCCTTATCAGTTCGATGCCGGTGCTTGTGGGATCTCTTCTTCTCACCGGGGAGTAACACCTCATCGCTCCCAGTGGAACGAGAGGAAATGGGCACTGGGGCCGGTACTTTTCCCACCCCGGTGTCAGCTATCGTAATGACATCGGCCATGGAGGGCTGAGCAGCGTGGGTCACAGGGGCGTCGGGATCAGGTTCACCATATCCCTCATCGGTTATCTCCAACAGGGTCTCTTCGATAGACCGACTCGTGCCTTTCAACCCTAGGTCGACGTCGATGTGCAGGGCATCTTCTCCCTGGCTCATCAGCATGTCCATTAACAGTCGAAAGTAGAAAGGACGAAAAAAAGAAAAAAAGAAAAAAGGAAAAAAAAAAATATATATATATATATATACTACATATACGTATAAAATAATAAGTCCCTTACCGGGGAGCCACCCTAACCCTAGCCTAAAAAGTATAGAGTGCCGGATGAACCTATAAGAGCTCCTCTCTTTCTCTGACCACACGGCATATACCCGGGCTATCCTCTTCTTTTCCACTTCGGATAGCGTATAGGACTGGCCCCGATAGCTTGGAAGGTACCGGTCAGCTGCCACTTCTTATTTTTTATCTGCCACCGCCCACCAGCTAGGAACACTTTGTTCCTCCACCTTTTGCTCATCGAAGTAGGCATATCGGTAACTAGCGGCTCGTAATCCCTAGCGGCAAAGGTCACCGTACCCGCACAAGACCGCTTCCTAGAATACAGTACCCGGTGTACCTCGTGGAACTCATTTATGGAAGGCCACCCTTGCTGGCACAGGTCCCACATGGCCATCATACTGTATATTTGGCGAACGACATTCGGGGTTAGCTGCCCCGATGACAGGTTCAGCATCCGCAACAGATACTGTAGGCACCGGCGCAGGGGTAGCGATAACCCTTGGTGGAGCTGATTCTCATGCAGCGCCACCCACCCCGGGGCAGGATTCGCGGCCATCTCCCCATCCCTAAGATCCCCATCCCTAAGAGGCCTAAGCTCTACTGCGTCCGATATCCCCCACTTCAGCCGCATGTCTACCATCTCCTTCATCGTCATGCTTCTCCCAGGTTCATTGCATACGGTCTCGTCCGCAAGTGTGTACCTCGGCTTCGGAATGCCCTCGGGAATGGCCACTGTAACTACCGGGGCCTCCGTAGATCCACCCTCGCTCTCACCCTCGTCGGACTCCCCACTACTCTCCGAGAACACCCCAGTCGAGGACCCCGTGTTCTCCGCTAATTGGTCTACCCGGCCTAGATACCGGTCGATGTCCATTTCAGCTCGCCTGGCAGAAGACTGGTACGACGATCCCGTATTCCCACCCCTGGCTTTTGATTCCATCCTAACTACGGTACCGGGGACCTCAAATCTCGCTATATCTGGAATCAGAAGCACAAGGGTTAGCCTATCCAAAACCCAGAAATTCATCCCAAAACCCAGAAATTGAAAGGAAAACCTAGAAATTCATCCCTAAACCCAAAAATTCAAAGGAAAACCCAGATATTCAAACCAAAACCCAAAACCCACAAAAGGAAGCAAACCCAAATGATCTAAAAAAACACAATAATGACACTGGCATTGTCCGTTTCTATATTTATGCAACACAAACACAAACATAAAACTGCCTTGGCAGTAACAGAAGCAGACCCAGCAGGAGAATAGGTAAAATCCACAGGCAGACAGAGATCTAACCTTTTTCCTCGGCAGACGATCGATCTCACGCCACAGCCACTCACAAATCTCCCTTGGTTCTCCCTTTCTCTTCGCTGCAAACCTTCCAAATCTCTCGAGCTTCTTTTTCGTGAAAAGTGAGGGAAAACAGTCAGTTTCCCTCTTAAATTCAATCTCCAACGCATCAGGACCGTCGAAACCGAAACGACCTCTGCCGTAGGATCGCTACACGTGTCCCACGGGTTCTCCCATTTCTCGAAGCCTAGGCAGAAGAAGGGACGGGCATTTATTGCACAACCTAGTCTGCCCACGTGGCCGACATGCAACGCCTACCCCATCGGGTACCACGAAGCCAAATCTTCTACCCCATCGGGTATCGGAGCCAAGCTCTCTCCACCCCATTGGGTATCGGAGCCAAGCTCTCTCCACCCCCATTGGGTACCGGATCGGGTATCGGAGCCAAGCTCTCTCCACCCCCATTGGGTACCGGAGGCTCAAATCTTCTACCCCATCGGGTATCGAAGCCAAGCTCTCTCCACCCCCATTAGGTATCGGAGGCTCAAATCTTCTACCCCATCGGGTATCGAAGCCAAGCTTTCTCCACCCCCATTGGGTTCCGGAGGCTCAAATTCTCCATCCCACCCAGTCCCAGGGACAACCTCATTGTCCCATGAAAGTGGCTTACCTAAAGCGTAGCCCGATCAAGATTTCTCTTCTGAGGGAACTTGGGGGACTACCTATAGGCACACTAGTGCCAAACCTTGAGACTAAAATAATAAGTCCCCACCCAAGAAACATCTTGAACGGGAACTTGGGGGACTTGTACATACTAGGGAGTCTCAACTAGGTTTAGCACTAGCCCATGAGCCCCATCGGTACTCCCAAGTACTACGCCATGGACCTGGATCACACCCCACCATGGCGGGCTCCACATAAGATGCCACCCCGGGCACCCAGGGCCCGGGGCAAGGCTAGCACAGCCCATCTATCTTTACAAATACAAGACTGATATGGCATCAGAAGAACTCCTTGATCCACGATTTATTCTACACAGCTATTAGTTTCTCACTCAGGCATCGGAGAGGTATAGACCGTCCGGTACGGTTTATTCCTCTAACGTTGTGTCCTTGATACAGGATATAGGAGTCGATCGGTGCCCCAGACGGTATAGCATTCTGTGTGAAGTACCCGGAGAAAGCCACCAGAAACACCTAGTATGTGCATTAATATTTAACTACAATTGGGAATTGAAAGTGCCTATCAAGTATGCCAATTTGCAATATAGTTCCCTCAAAGAGGCTTTGTTTCTACAGAAGAGAGCTTGGAAGGGTCTTTTTTTGTTTTGCTTTTTCTAATTGTTACGTAATTTATCTTTGTTTATAAAAGGATTAAATTCAGTTGACTCCCCTAAACTTTAGGCCTAAAATCAGATTGGTCACTCTTTCTGAAAAACGTTTACGATGGTCCCTATACTCTCAAATGACATCACCCGAGTCCAAAATTTGAATTTGGCTAGAAACATGATGTCAACTGCTGAGTTGGAGCAGATATGGGGGTCAACAATGAGGGCAAAATGGACATTTCAAGTTTTTCTAATTTTTTCTCTCTTTTTAATTTTTTTTCCCTATATTATCTCTCTCTCTCTCTCTCTCTCCCAGATGTTAATTTCCCATATACAGCACAGACACGGATGGCTTGTGATTTAGCAAATTTCTTGGCCTCTAAGTGCATTTGTTGCGCCAGTTCTCTGGTAGGTGCATATATGACTCTTATAGGACCTTCTTCTTTCTGAAGTTTTGGCTGATCCATAATATGGAAAATCATAGGAAGTACAAAAGAAGCAGTCTTTCCGGAGCCAGTTTTTGCTATACCAATGATATCCCTCCCAGAAAGAACTATGGGTAAAGCTTGGCACGGTATTGGCGTAGGCTTTTCATACTCCTGTTTTTTTAATTGCTTTCATAAGTTGCGGCGAAAACGCACAGTCATCAAATGTCTTAATTGGCCTAGGTACATCAAAGCTAGACACTCAGATGGCCAAGCTCTTCCAGTACTCGGCAACATCCTGCTCACTCATCCCTAAACAAGCAAAAGTATGTCCATTTAACTCGAAAGTTTAACAACTCCTGCCAATCTATTTTCTATAGGGAGCTTAGCATGCAATTGATTTGAACTACCGAAATCGAATGAAAACTAAAACGATTTGAATGGAATGTACCTGAAATCGATTCTTTCTCCTCGTAGAAGTCCTTGGTGAATGGCTCGTAGTCAATGGAAGTATGATTCAGAGCTGAAATTGGCTCGATCTTCCTCCTGTCCACAACAACGGGATTGTCATCGGAATCATACTCCAACATTCTGACATCCACAACCTTGGCAGCGGCATAAACCTCCTCGTCGGAATCATACCAGGGGTGGAGCGCGTTGGAGGCCAGAGTTAGCGTGGAGTCTTTCTTGGCCCTCAAAAAACTCTCTAGATGATCCACCTCATCATCGTCCTGGTACTTGTCGGCCTTCTACTTGGGCTTGGGCGGCGGAGCTGACCTCACCTCCTAATGAATCCCCTCTATGAAAGCATCGAGAGGATCGACTTCTTCGTCACAGCCACAGCCGACGTCTCCTCCGCCATTACCGTGAGTGTTTCCGGCTTCAATGTCGTTGTAATTAATGTTGTCAAGGTCGGTGTCTTCGTAATTGTCGTGGCCGTT
Organism: Rosa multiflora; assembly: GCA_002564525.1. Lineage (NCBI taxonomy): Eukaryota > Viridiplantae > Streptophyta > Magnoliopsida > Rosales > Rosaceae > Rosa > Rosa multiflora. The sequence goes on along the minus strand of BDJD01008305.1, from coordinate 34,130 downwards.
AGCGTGCGAGGAGGAGGAGGAGGAGGAGGAGGAAGGAGGGACGTAGAGCCGCTGTGGGTCTTGTTGTGACAAATCGAAGTTGTAGGTCGATTGCCAGTTTATGCCGAACCCGGGAGAGAGAGAGAGAGCAGATCTGGGAGAGAGAGAGAGAATATAGAGAAAAAAAATTAAAAAAAGAGAGAAAAAATTAGAAAAACTTGAAATGTCCATTTTACCCTGATTGTGGGCTCCCATGTTGTCTCCTACTCAGCAGCTGACGTCATGTTTCGAGCCAAATTCAAATTTTGGACTCGGGTGATGTCATTTGAGAGTACAGGGACCATCAAAATCTATTTTCAGAAATTAGAGTGAACTGATTTTAGGCCTAAAGTTCAGGACAGTAAACTGAATTTAATCCTTTATAAAATTAGAGTGAGTGATTGGATCCAACCAGTTCTGGTTGCAATTCCGTTAGTAACCAAGTTAGTGGTGTTTGGGTCCAGTTTCTTTTGCAGCTGGTCAACAGTCTCTTTTCTGCGCGGGCATGCCAGCACCGTTCGGGTGCTGTCGTCGGGGGTGTCCCTTGACCTGACTTCTTTGGAGCGATTGTGGATGAGGAGAGCACCAACCTCGTTGCGAGATTCTTTGTGCCTCGTGGTGAGGACTTTTGCTAAGCTTCTTTAAGATCACACAATCGATACTCAACGTCGTAGATCGAGCAAAGCGAAAATCACTGGGAAGTGGGGAGAACTTGCTAAAGCGTGACTTTAGCTTGGCTGGTTTGCGAGGGAGTTACCCTTGCTTGGTTGGTTCCGTAACCGTTGTGGTCACGGTACTACAGTCGGCTCCCGAGGAAACTAGGACCGAAGTACGTTGACAGAGGGTTTGGTGGCACTGATAGTCTGCTTTTGAGGAGACTAGGACTAGAGTGTGAGCACAGGTAAGAGAAACAGAGGGATTCTCTGGAGAGACTTAAGTAGTCATAGAGATTAGTTGATGAATTGTGTCTTGTTACTTAGTCGTAGCCTCTATATATAGGCTACCAAGCCATAGTGGTTGGCCTTAAACAAATCATGATGGGTTAAGCACTTAAGTACTAATGGAATTGTTAGGTTTAAGCACTTAAACACCAATGGAATTGTGATAGGATTTCCAATTATGCCACCATAGAATGTAGTTGAATGCTTCCCTAAGTGCATGTCATATTCCTTAATTGAATGGAGTATGAATATTCGCATTCTTGTAGCTTGCATAATCTTCCATAATTCTGCAGGTAGGCTTTATTTGGCCTCCTAATAATATATTTCGAACTTGTCGACAATATATAGCTTGAGTCACTGATATTGGCTCAATTTCTCCAAGACACGCCTTGTCAGGTCAAAATGCTTATTTTGGGTTCAAACATTGCCCCCCAGTCCTCGAAGTCAAAGGTCTTTGTCTTGACTGAAGAGGTCTTGAATCAGCACTGCTCTTATAATGTCGTTGCTCCAAAGCCACTTGTATTGGCTTGACTGAAATTACTTGACTGATTCCATATAGGCCTCTAAATAGGCCATAAAGCTTGAATGCCACAATCTGAATTGCCTTTGTCATGAACTGACGCTTTCTTTACCAACTTTATTTCCCCCATGTATCTGATGTCTGGTATGCAGTGAATTGGTGAAACTTGGGCAGGTTGTAGGAGATCAGAACTTTAGCGTGCCCCCCATGCAAAGGAGACTACTTTGATCATGAATGAGGATCTTTCTCTTCCTTGGTGGTAACTTCACCATGTGTATAGCAGTAAGTATCTGGCTTATTCGCTGGCTCTCTGTTGAGAATGCGATTGCTGCAGAAGAAGCCCAACTCGATGAACCTTTGACTGCTTTTGAAGAAATGGCCCGCAACCTGGCTCGTGTCAGAGAACGGGCCACTCAGGCTGAAGCTAGTGCCATTGCGGCGAACCTCCGTGTGGAGGAACTTTGCCTAAAATTGAGATTCGTGGGCCAACCTCCGTAGGCCTTTTTTAATGTTAAACCAATATTCACTTCTTGGATCCACTTATTGGCTCAACTCCAAACTTTTGGTCTTATGTTTTTCAACGAGTCTTAATTTTGCATTAAACTAACTATTGAAAACCCCACCGTGAGAAGATAATATTGAAAATGAAACAGTTGACTCCTCGAAAACCTTTCGGTTCCCCCACGCGCCAATAATCCCTTTTTTTTTTCGAGATTTAGGACAATTTAATCAAGATTTACTAACACTTAGTTTGACTCTTCGACTGTCCATCCAAGGGTGGGGATTTGCCTGAAGTCCCTATAAATAGTTGTATTTTGGGCAGGGAATACTCACAATAAATCTTCTGAAATATTCAAGAAATGGCATTTCAGTCCTTGCTTCTCTTTCTCCTTCTTCACAAATCTTCCCCTCATGAAATGACCTTTAGCCTCTAAATTTTAGGCATTATGGCGTAATCTCAAGCCTGGGTTAAGCCTTATGGCGTAATCTTAGGCAACCCCGTGTTTTTCACCTTTGACAGCCTGGATGGAATGTATAGGCTTTCAGGGGAAAAGAAGCACGGGGAGCTCCATTAGTGTGGGATCTCCTGGTCATGCGAGATCATCTTCGTTAGAATCCCACACACAGAGAGAAACAGGGAAGGGAGGAAGGCCACTTTGTGGTTCATCTTACCTCCTCTGTTTCCTTCCTTTTGGACCCAACCCGTGTTGTGCCCTCCAGATGGAAAGGGCTTTGGTTATCACCTCCTTCTCCCCCTCTCTCTTCTTGACAGAATCTTGGAGGGATGAGAAGGGATGGACTCTTTGAAGGAATGGGTTTAAGCTACAGAATGGTTGTTCCCATACTTCACGTCCAACTAATGGTGGTTACCAAGGCTAAAGGAGGTGCAGAGACTCAAGCCTATATTCAGATCATTCACTCTCTGCCCCTCCCGGAGATAATGGCGCGGCTTAACCCGACGTTAGATTCCATAGCTGCTTCCATTTGAGGGGGCTTGGAGGCTCCATTTTCTTTCACTGGAGTATCCCATTCTCATGGATAATGGCGTTGGCCAAGCCTAAGTTGGATTCCTCTGCCGCTTCCATGTAAAGGGGGTGCGGGGGCTCCGTTCCTCCTCTTTTTCATCCCTGAAGTCTACCCCTCCTTAGGATAATGGCGCGGCTCAACCCGACGTTGGATTCCATAGCTGCTTCCACTTGAAGAAAGATTCAGAAGATATCCGAAGATTCCTGTTTTGTATTTTAGCCACTTTTGACTTTGTAATTAATGTACTGCTTTTGGCCGCAGAGCCACTTTATGAATACAATAATATTTTCTTATCCTGATATTCAAATATCCATGAGGAGCCAATAATTGTGTTATGAAAGGCCCCAAATATAGGCCCCCATAGTTGTATATTGCAAATAATATGAACTTTTAAAATATGCTCCGCGTCAAAAAGAGCCTCGCGGCGAAGGTTTTGAGAAAATCCACACCTCGACCCTATTTTCCGCGAAGGCGTTTTCTCTGTGAGAGAAGAGACAAGGCTAAAAAAAAAAAAATTTCCGAAGCCGCTGACTCGGCTTAGTATAGTGTAGTGTTGCCCCCTAGTGTTGCTAGGCGTAGCGAAGAAACGATTATGGGCCTCAAAAATAGGCTTTCATGAATGGGCTTCGCGAGTGTAGGAATACTAGAATTTCCCCCATGTCTTATGCGAAGAAACCGGCTAATAAACTAATCTGTAAAAATATCTCAGCCACAAATCAAGATATAGTAACTGCTTGATACTTTTCGCGGGCTCATTTCGTTCGGAATTCAACTCTTGTCTGTACTCCATTTGCAGACTTCATGCAACTACTTTTTGTGGTGGATCTTTTGCGAAGCTTAGGAGGCAGATTTTACTGTACTCTAAAGTATTTCGCTCAAGTATTTATGTGACGCCTGTGGACCTTTGGGATGCTTCGCGAACAAACAGGAGAGACCTCTAAAATGATAGCTTATCTAGAAATTCTTTGAGGAGAAATCTTCTCAAGATATATCAGAGTAAGGAGAAATCTTCTCAAGGTAGATCTGAGTGAGGAGAAATCTTCTCAAGGTAGATCCGAGTGAGGAGGAATCTCTTTGAGCTTGGTGAAAATATTCCTCGCAAAGACTTCGCTGGCTTTTTGGATCGACTCCGCCTCAGTTGTATCTTGTCGGCGAGGCTTATGCTCATGTAATCATTTCCCGCTAGAAAAGCCTTGGCGAAAATGTTCCTCGCGAACATTTGCTGATTTCTGGCTTCTTTCGCGAACTTCCTCTTTTTTTTATTTTTTTTATGAAGATCCTGCTTGTGAAGAGGCACTATTTCTCTCCCTAGAAACTATCAAACTATCTTTTAATAAAGATGACTATCTCCTTATTGAAAAAGAGAGTGTGGTGAGAGAAAAAAAATATAAAAAAAAAAAAAAACAAGGAGAAACAAAAATTAAGTGATGCGATCGATCTGGGTTGTTGCAAGTGGGTGACTGATATGTAAACTTTCCAAGGATACTAGACTAAACAATGGTGGAATGTTGGTGGAGACAAAAATTAATGAAGAGAAATAGTGTGAGGGACAAGACTTGAAGAAAACTACAAACTGAAAAAGTGACAGAAAGGAAGCAAACAAAGAGGCTAACAGTAGCATATTTGGCTAACCTCTACAAGATCACGGGGGAGGCCATCTATGCTTCACTCCAACCTTCGATGTATCAAAATTTGTAGGGTAAAAATCCCTCCTGTGAGAGCTTGTACGAAAAGAACAAAGATACTTCGCGTTGAAGAATTTGGAGGAATTTGAATCGTGAGAGGGGTAATCTTGCCCCCCCCCCCCCAAGTATCCTTGTTGGTTAGCGAAGCATGGTCTTTAATTGCAATTTTGGAGATGAAGATGAGTATAGATCGGCTTTGTTACCAACTACTATATCATAGAACATGGTGTCTTCAGAATAAGCCACGAATTGGCTTTTGCATTTGTGCACTTTTGCAAGAAATTTAGAGTCTGATAATTGTAAACAAGAGTTAACTTGTATTGATGATACTCACATTTACAGTCACGAAGGACAAATTGGCCACTAAAATAATTTTTCTGGCCATTCTTGCAAGGTGGGTTGCAAATGTATCCTCCATGTATATCAAAGCCACCGCTTGGCCCTGAAACACTGATGAAGATTTTGAAATTGAATTGATTAATAAAGCCACAGATTAGCTTTCTAAGACCACAACTTAATTGATAATTAAGTTGGCCGTGACTTAATTAGTTAACTCCAACATGACATCCAAAAGCATCGCCAAGGCTAAATTGATAATTAAGTGGGCCATGTCTTGATTGGTCCTCTTTATGATCATGATGATGTCCAGCAGTAGAGTCACAATTAAATTGATCATGAACTTTCTTCTGTTGATCAAAGGGATGAACTTGGGCTATATCTTGCCGCCCATGCATCTGATCAGTAGCCACATATATGGCTGGATCAGTGGAGAAATCAGCTATCTGTTCAGAGACAATTTTCTTGGTAGAAGAACATTCTTGTGGACCGTCTTCTCCATGCACAACCTCTGTGTAAGGCTGTAATTCACCAGTAAGGCATTTAGGTTTATCGCCACCTGTAGGCAATTCAACCTCAGAAACAACCTCTTTACGTGCAGATTCTTGACTTTCCAATTTGTCTTGATGCGAACTTACTTGAGTAGCCAAGATGGAATCTTCCTTGCGCAAGGTTGCGAACTCTGATGCAATCTTGCGCCGGGTCACTATACAGTCCAGGATATGCTGATATTGTTTTCTCCACTCTTGGTCTTTCTGCTTCCTCCACTAGGTAAGCTCTCGATCGCTCTATTCAGCTTCTCGAGCACGTTGCTCCCTTTGCTCTTTAGCTTTCTGAGCATTCTCGTTCATTTGTCTATTGAAATTGCGAAGCTGCTGCTCAGTCCTCGCAATCGATGTAGCCAGGTGCCTCCTATAGTTGTCGCTGTTGAGCGTAAGGATGTGGAGTCGTTCATCGATCCTAGCATCCTCTGGGATGACGAGGGGCGTGAACTCTTCATCAATGGCAATATTGCCAGTGGTGGCAACATTGGCTATCTTGTCACCTGATACGCTAAAATTAAGCGCTCAACTTAACCCTGCAAATTGTAGTCGTTAGCAATATAGAGTAAGCAAGGATCGTTCGATGCCAGAGATTGAGGGTAACCAATTAATCACAAAGAAAAATAAAAATAAACTGAGCTAAACTAACAAAGAACACAAATCAAACAAACAAAGATAATAACTAAAAGAAGAACAAGACGCAGAAATGGGAGAAGGAGAAAAGAAGCAACGAAATAGAAAAAGAAAAGAAAAATATAAATGTTTTGGGAGTTTTTTTTGGGTTTTACGAAAATAAAAGGAAAACTTTTAAGTTGAGAAAAATAAGATGGAGAAAATGTTAGAGACTCGGAAATCCACCACCAATTATTTTCGAACAATGTTAAGTTAACCTAGTTTCAATTACTAAGGTGTGAACAGAAACCATCCAAGAAACAAATCGGAGCAGATCATGTCCCTTATTAATGTTTCCCTAATTACTTAGTCTACGTGAACGCACAATAGCTAAGCCTATCAAACATGCAATCAAGGTATAGAACGCTATCCTATCAACAACACATATAGTGTCAACATATTTGAAGCATTAAGATCTCATGGAAACGATTGATTATAGAGTTGCAGTCTAGTGTGGAACGCCTACCTAGCATGCTCTTCTAGTTGTTTAAAACATCAGCTTTTGTTCAAAGCCTTGCATACTTGTGGATTAGAAAACAAGACGATTAGATGAATTATTTTCTAAACCTAGCTCCAATTACATGCATAAATCCTATGTTGGCCACCATAAAACAAACACATGCAAAAGTTTTCAATCAATCAGAGATAAACAACCAATCCACACCAAAGATCAAGAAAGTACTAGATTTAGACAAACATATGTTCTACATAATTGGGGCTTCAAACCTCGCCCCTAACAAAAGTAACTAGCCACACATCGTCTTAAATTCAACAAATAAAAGCATGAATATTAGATTACAAGATGATAAAAACCGTAAAAGGGAGAGTATGAGAGCCACGAATTCACTTTTAGGCAGCCTTAGATGCAAGCACTCCTTCAAGATAGTTCACGGCAGAAGCTTGGTGGAGGATGGAAGATGGATTGCACGGTTTTTCTTCTTGAAGACTGGGGAATTTTAAGACTTTGTGTACTAGGGTTTGGGAGAAGAAGATGCCGATGTAGGATGGTGATTTTCAACGTGTTCAGAGCTTCTATATATATATAGAATACACAGCCCAAGTTTCCTTTTCCAATTCTGCTTTGAAAGCCTCCCCTAGCTGCTTGAGGATTACTCCGCTTGGTGCATAATTAAATGATTTCCAAGCCTTAATAATCTTCCCAAAATCATGATGAATCATTCTAGGACTTTCCTTCATATTTTCAGCAGCAATAAAATTCCAAAAATGCCCTGGAAATCCGTCCAAAGAAGAATCTCGGCCAAAATGCTCTGTTTTTACTAGGATTCAATTTCTGTCTCTGAAGCCTCATTCTTGGACAAGGAACAACTTTGTCTTGATAAGTTTCTGGATTGTTCTTGACTCTCACGTGATCTATGACATCATATCATCTAGAATGATCAATAATCTTCCTGAAAAACTCCAAGAAATTCGCCGGAAAAGATCTCCCAAAAAGCTTCGTGAAAAGCCAACAGTTTCTGCCTTATCGGGAAGTATACTTCGACTTTGATTTTCTACTGACTCGTTGACACTTCGGATCAGTTCTTTGGCTCTTATTGAAGTATAAAATCTTGTCTTCAAGTTTCACTGGCCCTTTATGAAAACACGAAGCTGGAATGGTGCAAGAATTTCTCCTCAAAATCATTCCCAGAAAGCTGATTCTGAAACTGCGGTTTTCTGCTTTGCAGCAACTATTTTACACAACATATTCCGTGGACTTCCCTTGTAATTTCCGGCCAAAAGGTTGATCAAACTTGGTACTTTGCATCAGTACTTCATAATCTATGGCTTCGTTGCTCCTTTTCAGCTCCTATTTCTCTTGAATTACTCCACGAACTACCTAAAAAGAAAACAAAGTTAAAACTGACTTTAAATTAAAAAATAACTAAGAAAAGTGTAAAGGATTTCACTTTGTATTTATCGAATTTTATGCTCCTATCATCACATTAGGAAGTTCCTTTGGTAAATATATTCCCCTGGCATCCCAATGATGGTGAATACAAAAAGACTCTGGTGCAAGTCCCACTAGGCATGCCAAAATGTTTGGCTCCAGTTTCTTTTGCAGCTGGTCAACAGTTTCTCTTCTGCGCGAGCGTGCCAGCACCGTTCGGGTGCGGTAGTCGAGGGTGTCCCTCGACCTGACTTCTTTGGAGCAATTGTGGACGAGGAGAGCACCAACCTTGTCGCGGGATTCTTTGTGCCTCGTGGTGAGGACTTTTGCTAAGCTTCTTTAAGATCACACAATCTATACTCGACGTCGTAGATCGAGCAGAGCGAAAATCACTGGGAAGTGGTGAGAACTTGCTAAAGCGTGACTTTAGCTTGGCTAGTTTGCGAGGGCGTTACCCTTGCTTGGCTGCACTACTAGAATTTTTGCCTTTTACATCGGCCAAAAACCGATGTTAAAAAAAAAACCATCCGATGTCTTAGTGGGTGATGTAAAAGATCACGAACAAAAAGACATCGGTCAAAAACCGATGTCCAGTTCAACAATAGACATCGAATAAGCTTATGGAACCGATGTAAAACCGTTATTATGATGACATATTAGTGTGTTTAGATATTGTTATACCTTCATATTTTGGCATTTAATGCTTAATGAAGTATAGGTCCAATAGCAGAAGTATTCATTTTAACATCGTTACTCATATTAGAAACGATGTTTTATATGGTATTAGACATCGGATTCTTTTCATTTTGCCTGCCGTTTGTGAGGTTCACTTATATTTTCCATATATCCTACTACTTAAGATTCAATCTACATTCCTTAGTATTGTATAAACGATGTGCATTATTATAATAAACATCGTTTCCTTTTATGGAGCGATGTCCATATTAATATTAGACATCGTTTCCCAAATTGTAAATCGATGTCTACATTGATTGTAGACATCGTTTCCCAAATTGTAGACATCGTTTCCCAAATTGTAATTCGATGTCCATATTGATACTATACATCGTTTTCCAAATTGTAAATCGATGTCAATATTGATACTAAACATCGTTCCATGTTGTTTACATCGACATCCATTAGCTTTTTTAACATCGCTTCTTACTCAATACATCGATATCCATGAAAGACGAGACATCGATTTCTGTTTCGAAACTAATGTATTATCTCTTCATTGACATCGTTTTTGTAGTTTACCACTGATTTCAAATAGGTGTATATACATCATATCCTTTATATGAGGTGATGTCCAGAAAATTTGTAATTGCTGCTAAAATCAATGTAATCCACATTCAACAACATGAAATTCCATAATTGAATATGGGGCATTGCATTAATTTCTGTCCAACATTAGAATTGTTAATAGTTCCAAAAATAGGCAAAAACACCCTAACATACATCAAGGCAAGCCCAAAACAGACAATTGCAATAACTATATGCAGTTTAGTTCACCTGCAATTGTACAACATTCTACTTCAAAATAGTTCTACAAAATCTAGCTAGCCTTAACAACCTTTCTGATCAAGATTTTCTTCTTCACCTTCACCAATAATTTCCCAACAAAGATAGTCTTCTCTTTCTTTGGATTCCTGCAATAAATGAAATGAATCATACTTCTGATGCTTAAAACAGCGCGCTTGCATATGAAGCAAGTAATAAAAAATAAGTGTAATTGTATTTAGACCTAAAATGTTCAGAAACTACGAATTCTAAACAACTTCAGAATTGCTCTGATTAGGTACATAGGTGTTCCAAGTACAACAATATATCAATATTCTAGAAGTCATTACTACTAACAGATTACAGCAACATAAAGCTTATAGTTATGAATAAATCCCTAGCCTTATCTGCGATCCAAATCAAAAAGAAAAAAAGGAGGGCAACAGAAAGTAAGTCTTATTGTATGTGGCAACAGAACCAAGACATACAATAAGCCAAAACAGATAAGCACAAAATCGATAAAAGCAACCACAACAATTTGATAGGCTCTTAGCAATTTAGTCACCTAAACCATAATTCGAGCAACGAATGTACTTGAATGTAATATTCTACTCTAAGTGCAATAGCCATCTTACCAGTTTTCCCTTATGTTGGAAAATTAACTTAGAAGAACAGTAATTATAGTTTGACATGTACTGGTGATGTCCAAGTGCCCCAACAGTGACAAAATAAGCTAGAGAAACTAGTAGCAGTGAAATAAAATCTTAATAGTTGAAAACAAGATTGGCATTCAGACAGGAACAGAAATAACATGTTCATTAATGATAACAATGTTTCCTCATCAGAGGGATTCGCATTGTTAGCTCCAGACCTCTGCTTCCGAGGAATATATAACCCAAGCTGCTTAAGTTTAGAGAAACTTGAGGAGCTATCAATGTATCATCCCCATCCATTGCAGTGGCAATCATGTGGTTGCAACTTTTATGGTCTTTAAACCTGGGTAGATCAAAGAACAATTCTTTTCTTTAGAACTAAAAACTAGTATATAACAGACTACAACATTGGTTTTTTTATTTTTTTCAAACACCTGTCAAGTGAATGGGGATGAAGTTAAAAAATGTCAAGAAAGCAACCAATTAACACTCACCTGTCAACTGCATGCCGGCTCCTCTGAATTTTGCAAATGTAAGCCCCTTATATTCTTGAAACCACCCACTCACCTAAGTACCATATATACCAAACCGTATACAAATAAAGATTAGACTTAATTGAGAGAATTAATGGAACTGGTATATAGTTTTGTAGAACTGACGTAGATCAAATTCATGTGATTTCCATTGTTAAGGCTAGCTAAAGCTGATTACCTGCTTTTGGTGGTACCACGGTGTCCATGCTTTTGTAATAGGCAATCCCAGAGCACTTATGCTATATCTCGTGGACAGCACAGGAACTCTTCCATCTGTGTCTCCACTTAATTATCCATAAAACAAAACCATAATCAGTTAAGGTGGTTTAAGATTAATTCATCATATAATATATATCCCCTCAAAATTACTTATGTTAATTAGGCAGGGAACATAAATGTATAAATAAGTTTAAATGTACCTGTACACCTCTACTCTCATTCCTGCTTCCTGGTGCAATGAGTTTCTTGTATATAGGAAGAACAGATGGCTTTGAATCAACCCACTCATGAAATATTTTGGTACTGCAACGAAATTAGGTAAACAAAATTGTATTAACAAATTGCCATTTGTTGAGTGCAGTCTGGATATAACTAGCAAATCTTGGCAAACGTGGTCAAATTAAGTATTGTTGCTAGCTATGTCCAAAATAGTGCGAGGGAGATGGGATTAATTACCTGCAGATGTTCCAGTTCTTGAGCTGGGGACCATTACTAACTTGGAGGGCCTTTTGCACATCTGCTCTGTTATAGAATTTTCTTGAATAATCATCCAGACACGGATCATAGCCACCCATAATCCTTGGCATCTGATAAAAGAAAAAGACATTCAAGTCTATGACTAATTTTAATTGAAGTGTGCCTAAAACATTAGTTGCTCAAAACTGAAAGTATCTAGCTTTGAGCCAATTGAAGTTTAAGTGTGCCTAAATTATCATTTGAAATCTTCACTCACCATTGTAGATGTATGCTTCATCATCATTACTTGCATCGAACCATCATTTGAACTTGCTGTATCACCGATGCAGACTGAGGTATAAAGGCTGTAAATGTCTATCTCCTTGTATTGTTTTAGTACTTCATCCACAGCTTGAGCACTGATCTTCTTACTCCAAGTATCACCATCAAAATCACAGTTTTCGCGTATTACTTTGTGAGTTTCGTCTGATATCACAGCATGACTCCAAGCATAATCCACTATACCTCTCCAATCCTCAGCATCTGAGGTTTCAGGATTACCCAGCTGCACATCATATACAAGAAAACACTTTAATTCAGAATACACAGCGCACAGACTACACTGAAAAAGTGTCTTTGTCATTGATGAGCTCGGCCAGCTCCGGAACATATTTTCCTGTTAACAAATTAAGATATGAAAAATCTGAGTACAGTAACAAATTCGATTGCAGCACATCGTTGATAGGTGAGGGTTTGAGGGATTGCGAATGACCTATTTACCTATCAGGATCAAGAGCTTCAGCAATAAGGTGACTACAATTGACAGGTTGTCCTTGAATTTAAATTGGCCATATTTTTAAGGAAATTCAGTAAGGTGGATGATAAATTAAGTAGGCCTACACTATTAAACTGTATAAGCACAACTCAAAATTCTGGTAAAACAAAGCAATCTCAAAATCGGGATATCAGTATTGCTTTCTACATATGAATAAACAAATCAATACTGATATCCACAAAGTCACAAACCCCAAACTTTTTAAATTGTCTGCTCACTAGGTCAACTCAAAGAAGAGGCATCTGCACATTTTTTCATAATGTTGTTTTTATCTCTACAATTGAACTTTCATGATCAGCTAAAGGAACAATGAAATGCACAAAAATATAAGCAATAAAAATAGGGTGGCAGACACAAAACGAGCATACCTGCTGGAGTTACTACTTGTCTGTCTTTTGAATGGCAAATGGCTATTGCTCTGCTCAGTCCAGATCAAAACTATATAATCTGAGAAGGCCTGTAACTTTGAAAAATCATAACTAATTATAGAAAAATCTTTTTTAGGAGATTCCAAGTCTCAAATACTCTTTAACAAGTCCACTACAAATTCTCAGAAGAAAATAACTTCAAATTATTAACAGAAAATTACAGTTTTACAGAAACAGGTCGCTGGGTCTGGAAACTGTAGTTTCTGAAATAATTTATACAAGTGTTAGTCCAATTTGATAAGTACATCCAAACTCATATATAGTTTAAGGTCAGATCTGAAAAAAGAAAACAACAATGAAATTCACACAGAAACCATAAAAGCATCAACATTGTGGATTCGTAGTTATGAGCATGAGTCTTCATGGACAAAACAACACATCGCGTCAGCTCATTCAATGACCACATGAGAAGACTCTCAATTCATAGAGATGAGACGTGCAACTTCTATTGGTTCAGTTCCCTATCATTTTTCCCCCTCAAATGAGAACAGTAAGATCGAACTTGTGACTTCTAAGGTTTGTAAAAGTTGTACCACTGTACCAAATACTAGCATACCGTCACTTTGATACTTGGAGAACAGTTTCTTCTATATTTGGGACCTTGGTTTCATGCAACAACATAAATCAGCAATTATGCTACGATATTATTTGTTCTGACGTTGGAAGTTATATATACAAGAAAACAAAGCATCAACATAAATCAGCAGCACCCATGAATAAATAACATTCTACATCATTGATCTGATTATTACAATATAAACTAGCATAAGAAACTTAGAAACCTTGAAATGTAATGCTAGAAATACCTTGGAAACATGGCCTGATGCTAAAACAGAACCAAATGAGCGTACGATTCTTCTGGAAATGAACAAAGCCATACTCCACAACAACCTAGAATCAGCTAACTAGATTACAGAGGATTTAACATGAACACAGAACAATGCATAAGAAAAAAAAAAGATCAGAATTCATAAAGCTATAATCTTTGAACCAAAACTTACAGTGGCTAAACCAAACTAACCACAGGCCTGCAAGAAACAAACCCCCAAATCCGATTACATAACCAAAAAAAAGAAAAAGAAAAAGAAAAAAGGTTTGGTAAAGTGGGTAATAGCAGTTGATACCCAGCAAGAACATCGAAGTTTTTAAGGAGAACTTTGAGGAAACTTCCAGCACCAGATCCCATCTCCGGTTTCTGAATGTCAGTAACTGAGAACTGAAACTGAAGATTCTTTGCCTTCTTTTAGTCCTCCGAGATCCGAGATTCGAGATTCGAGAGAGAGCTTGCTAGTGGAGGTGATGGCGCCGGCAAGGGGGCAGAGGCGGTTAATGAGAGAGCGAGAGAGAGAGAGAGAGAGATAATAGCGGGAGTGAGCGGAAGAAAGGGAAGCGGTGGTCGCTGTGGAAAGAGAGTGGGAGAGGAAGGAGGAGAGGGTTAGGGTTCGGGGAATAAGAGGAGAGAAAGTGAGTTGGAAAAATATTAAGTGTGGGAAATGAAAATTTTGTTCCCCGCCTTCCCGAAAGTTTTAACTTCGTATTTCCGCGTTTTTGAAAATTTTAAAATGAAAATATAGACATCGGTTAACAGTAAAAATCGATGTCAGTAATATGCATAGAAATCGGTATTTGAGGAATCGATGTTAATGACATTTTTTTACATCGCGTGAATTCCTCACCGATGTAATTGTCGTGATGTCTAAGGCCAAAAATCTAGTAGTGCTGGTTCAGTAACCGTTGTGGTCGCGGTACTAAAGTCAGCTCCGGAGGAGACTAGGACCGAAGCAAGTTGACAGAGGGTTTGGTGGCACTAACATTCGGTTCTTGTGGAGACTAGGATTAGAGTGTCATCATTGGTAAGAGAAAGAGAGGGATTCTCTGGAGAGACTTGAGTAGTCGTAGAGATTAGTTGATGAATTGTGTCTTGTTAGTTCGTCGTAGCCTCTATATATAGGCTACCAAGCCATAGTGGTTGGCCTTAAACAAATCATGATGGGTTAAGCACTTAAGCACTGATGGAATTGTTAGGTTTAAGCACTTAAACACTAATGGAATTGTTAGGTTTAAGCACTTAAACACTAATGGAATTGTTAGGTTTAAGCACTTAAACACTAATGGAATTGTTAGGTTTAAGCACTTAAACACTAATGGAATTGTTAGGTTTAAGCACTTAAACACTAATGGAATTGTTAGGTTTAAGCACTTAAACACTAATGGAATTGTTAGGTTTAAGCACTTAAACACTAATGGAATTGTTAGGTTTAAGCACTTAAACACTAATGGAATTGTTAGGTTTAAGCACTTAAACACTAATGGAATTGTTAGGTTTAAGCACTTAAACACTAATGGAATTGTTAGGTTTAAGCACTTAAACACTAATGGAATTGTTAGGTTTAAGCACTTAAACACTAATGGAATTGTTAGGTTTAAGCACTTAAACACTAATGGAATTGTTAGGTTTAAGCACTTAAACACTAATGGAATTGTTAGGTTTAAGCACTTAAACACTAATGGAATTGTTAGGTTTAAGCACTTAAACACTAATGGAATTGTGATAGGTTTTCCAATTAAGCCACCATAGAATGTAGTTGAATGCTTCCCCAAGTGCATGTCATATTCCTTAATTGAATGGAGTATGAATATTCGCATTCTTGCAGCTTGCATAATCTTCCATAATTCTGCAGGTAGGCTTTATTTAGCCTCCTAATAATATATTTCGAACTTGTCGACAATATATAGCTTGAGTCACTGATATTGGCTCAATTTCTCCAAGACACGCCTTGTCAGGTCAAAATGCTTAGTTTGGGTTCAAACAAGTGGTGGTTTAGATTCGGACCTCGTAACACAATGTTCAACAATGGCTCTGGCTGGAATCTTCTTTTTAGAGGGCGAAAAATAGGTTAGGAAGGGCGACTGAGGTAGTGGCTTTGATTTTAGATTTGGGCTCTTGAGGTGTGTGATTGTGGTGGTGGGGAACGACTTTTGCTTGTTCCCTAGCGGCGACAGTGTTGGGGTCCAAGTGTTGCGGCGGTGTGCTATGCTTGGAGGTATGATGGTGGCGGTTGTGTTGCTAGTGTAGAAGCTGTCTTAGGCAGGGAGCAGTAATTGGATCGTTTTTTCCCTTGTCCAATTGTGGGCTTGTCTTGGGCCTGGGGGTATCTCTCTAGGCCCAAGATGGTTTGTTTTTCCTTTTAAAGTATTTAATTATTTTTCTGTTTACTTGTTAGTAGTTGGGTTAATAAGTCACTACCAGTATTCGGTAGGACGAGGTGGGCCTTGTGCTGGTTTATGCACTTTGTGTGCCTTGTCTACTTTAGGTAGGGGGAGGGTTTCTTGCATTGGCAAGTGGTCCCAACCTCTTAGTGGCAATAATGTATCTGCTCTAGGTAGGTAGGTGACAAGTTCCTTAATTGGTCAAATAGTCGCAGCCTCCTAGTGGCAGAGTGAAACTAAGTGTCACGTGATTTATATTTTGGAGAAAACATAGTGGGAAAGCTGTGCTATTAGTAATGATGCTTCTTCCTTATAGAGTTACCTTTCTGGGATGTCACCACAATTGTATAGCAAAGGGAGTAGCCTGTAGGACAATTTTTGCTAGTTGGTACTTGCTAGAATACATTATTTTAGTTAAGACTCATGTTATTATCTCAGAAACTTCTTGACTCATATTATAATCCAGAGTTAGGCACTATCGCTACTAGAATAATGTCATTAGACATCGCCACTATTAAATCGGTCAGGATTGCACCTGATGTTAAAAATCGTGCTAACATCAGTTTGTGAAAAAACCGATTTATATTGTTAATATAGACATCAGTCACCAACTGAAACGATGAGAAAAGTTTCGTTGGAAAAATTTTAAAAAACGCGGAGGGACTTAGTTGAAATTTTCAGATACGCGGGAGGACCGAAATATTCATTTCCCCGACACTTAGAATTTTTTCACTTTGTCTAAAACTTGCAAACCCTAATTACTAACTCTCACTTTGGACTCCAGCGCGCGCCCTCCTTCTTCGCGTCGACCTCGTTCTCCAACCTGACCCGCCCCGGGCTCGTTCTCAGACCTGAGCGGCCTCGAGCTTGTTCTCTGACCACCACCAGCGTAGGTCCTCTCTCTCTTCTCCCCACCACCAATACTGATTTTCTATCCAGCGTTTCATCGTCTTTTTCTTGTGAAGAGAGAGTGAGATGGGAGCGGAGAAAGCAGAGGCGTCGTTGGATTCGTTGATCGCCGGGTTCAACAGTCAGATCTCAGAGCTCCAAGAGCTCGTTATTGCTCGAAATAGTAAGACCCGACCTGATTACCCAATCTTAAATTTATGAACTTTTGATACGGCTCTTATCATCTCACATATTCTTCCAATTAGTGCTCAAGCTCAGATATATGGGTTAATTTCATTTCTGGTGGCTGGAGAAAACTGAAAAAGAAATTAGGGATCATGTCTCGATTTGTTTCAAGCTTTTCAGAATGAGTCTACAGATTATATATGGTGGCAGGTAAATGGGTCTAGACTTTGTTTATAGCATGATTTTGATGTTTTGGCAGGGATTTGGGTATTTGTTTCTGGTGGCTGCAGAATATTTGGTTCAGGGCGATGGGCTACGGTAATACCACTCTAGATCTGGTTTTTCTTTTGGTATGGGTGTGGAGTGTTAACTTGTTTAAACTTTATTTTGCTGAAATTGGGATTATTGGGATAATTGACTTGAATGGAAATTCTCATTGACTTATTGAATATCCCCTATGGGTTGTTTCTGGTTTTTCAATTTTGTTTGCTTGAAAAAATCTCTCTTGAATGTCTGGGATAGTTTCTGATCAACAAATCTCTCTTGTTTGGCCTTTTTCTTGCAGGACATCTTTTTGTAGAAGTACTTCTTTTTGCAGTCATTGTTTTTCTATTCTCCAAGAAAAGTTACAAGCCCTCTAAGAAGCCTTTAACAGAGAAGGTTTGTGTGAAAGTTTTATGCCAGTACTTTTTCCTTGTGGAACAATACACTCTGCTTGCGCACCTCCTTTAATCCATTGAACTGCTTTTTATATTCGTAACTTAACAAAACAAGGAGTCAGAAGTGTTGAGGCATTGTTGTAAATTGTAATTTGATTATACTTCCTCGTGGGATTTGAAAGAAAAGATCTGTGTGACCAATTTAGTTGTCAACTTTTGTCTCAATGAATAAAGTTTTTAGTTATGCTACTATTTGCATATCACCACATATGAACTTGCTAAATGTCTAGTTTGATTATATGCTTATGATTCTTCTGCTTTCTGATATGACATGTATCCTGGATTCTTAACTGAACTT